>ML804449.1:108417-131621 GCA_009831015.1 Picea engelmannii
TGGAATAATATTTTAATATTATTCCTAAAAATCCATGTGCACATTCTTTTATCCTAAGTCCTTTTTGAAAAGACCCGTGAGTTCCCAAGTGGTGGGAGGAAGGCGTACGGATGGAGTGCATGTAGTTCCCAGGGTGACAAGTGTCAACCCTGGTGCATGCAAATAAAACAGAGGCAGCAAGCCATGAGGGGGCTCATTCCATTCGACCCGATTGCCTGTGGGGGAATAGTAGGAGCCAGTCTGCATGAAGCCCCGTATATGTCTGTTGCAGAGGGAAAGCCTATGTTTTGCATGGAATATCCATGTACATGCTCTGTTGGGAGCCGTGGAGTCTATGTCTGTCTCGGAGATAATCTGTGAGTGTAATTCCCAGCTAGCGAGGAGCCTATGAGGATTTCGGGAAGGAATCTTGTGGTTCGGGGAAGCCAAGTCAGCCTGTGTGTGAAGTCCCTGTTCTGAAATCATTGCTGTGAGATCATCCAATGATTGCTGAACCGATTTGGGAAAACCTGTGTTTGTGTTTCCTGTGGATTGCTGTGACCACGCGGTACTGGACTGCGTGAGGCTTGTTGGCCTGTGAGCGACTCCTCCAGGTGAGAGAGTGCGTAGAGGGAGAAGAGAACTCCTGGAAGAAATCCCTGTAGCTGCCATAGAGCCTAGAGACTTCCGGTCCGGTCTGTTCCTGTAACCCAAGGTAAGGGGGACTGGCAGTCGAAGGACTGTCTAGGTGACAGAGAAGGTGCACTCCCCTCGGGTGGAGCAGGCATGTGGGGAATGAGGGTCTGTGGGCAGTGAGCGTGGGAGATTCTTGGGAGAGCTTTCTTCCTGGTGGTTGTGTATGTGCTATCTTCCCTGTAACCTCAGCCTAGCCTAGGATTCCTTGTCTTCGGGTGGAGCTCGGTGCCAGCTCGGGGGTGACCTACTGTTGAGCTGATGAATAGTGTGGTCTAAGGCTGGGAGGTTCGTGGAAGGCCTACACTTGGTTGGTGAAATTCTACAACCAATAAAAGATAAGTATTGAATTAGGCTTTAATTATGTTGAGCACGACTGTGCTGTTTAAGTATCATGTTTTCCACTGTGTAAATAAATTAATGATGAATGCTATGGTTGTTTATTTATAACAGTACCCATATATTTTACTCTGAGTTTTTAAGTGTGTTTAATGTGTTAAATGCATTTGTTTGGTCAAACCAGTATGAGTTCTGTAGATTCCATGTACAGAACGGTAACCGAGAGGTTTGGTAAAATCCAGGTAGTGAATGGGTACACTATAGTGTGTGAGTCAAATTTGAGTCCAGAAACCTTCCCATATCGTTAAGGAATGCAAATAGTCTATCCATGTCAAATTTCAGTGCATACATAAATAGTTTGAAAACATTTCAATGTTGGCCCCATTCATAGGTCATTATTTCCCATGTATAGTCCTAGTACAATTTATGTTTGTTGTTCCTTTTAAAATACATTCGACAGTACACACGTTCCTGCATCTATTACTGCAAGAGCATATTTTTATGGTGTTGATTAAGAAATCAACAAAAAAGAGGGATTTTTCATCACAACTATGACACACATACATTGTATATACATTAATGTAAACCTGAAAGAAAAATGAAGAAAGACTGATGCAAAATTAAAACTTGCGTCAACCAATTTGTGTACTTTGAAAGAAAAATAGGGTTTATGGTTTACATGATGAATTGATTATGGAAAAAAGTGGGTGTGTGAGTCAAATTTGAGTCCATAAACCCTCCCATATCATTAAGACATGTGAATTGTCTATCCATGTGAAATTTCAGTGCATAAAGAAACAATTTGAAAAAATTTCAACGTTGGCCCCATTCACAGGTCACTGTTGCCTATGTGTAGTCCTAGTACAATGTATGTTCGTTGTTCCTTTTAAAATTTGTTCGACAATACACATGTCCCCGCATCTAGTACTGCAAGGGAATTTTTTATGGTGTTTATTAAACAATGAATGAAAAAAAGGGATTTTCATCACAACTATGACACACATACATTGTATATACATTAATGTAGAACTTGAAAGAAAAATGAAGAAAGGCTGATGCAAACTTAAAACTTGTGTCAACCAATTTGTGTACTTTGAAAGAAAAATAAGGTTTATGGTTTACATGATGAATTAATGATGGAAAAAAGTGGGTGTGTGAGTCAAATTTGAGTCCAAAAACCCTCCCATATCGTTAAGGCATGCAAATAGTCTATCCATGTGAAATTTTAGTGAATACAGAAACAGTTTGAAAAAAATTCAATGTTGGCCCCATTCACAGGTCATTGTTGCCCATGTCTAGTATTGGTACAATTTATGTTCCTTGTTCCTTTTAAAATTCATTCGACAATACACACGTCTCCACATCTAGTACTGGAAGGGAGTATTTTTATGGTGTTGATTAAGCAATCAATGAAAAAGAGGGATTTTTCATCACAACTATGACACACATACATTGTATATACATTAATATAGAAGCTTAAATAAAAATGAAGAAAGGTTGATGCAAACTTAAAACTTGCGTCAACCAATTTGTGTACTTTGAAAGAAAAATAAGGTTTATGGTTTACATGATGAATTAATGATGGAAAAAAGTGGGCGTGTGAGTCAAATTTGAGTCCAGAAACCTTCCCATATCATTAAGGCATGCGAATAGTCTATCCATGTCAAATTTCAGTGCATATAGAAACAATTTGAAAATATTTCAAAGTTGGCCCCATTCACAAGTAATTGTTTCCCATGTCTAGTCCTAGTAAAATTTTGGTTTGGTTCTGTTAGCACTGAGAGTCACCCTCGGATTGCAAGAGGATAAACCTAGTACCCATCAAAATGTTTGGTGGATGTTGGTTTTATGAGTGGAGGTCAAATGGACATAGCTCAGTCATGGATGATTTTAGGGGCTAAATTTCGCTCATGGGCTAATTTTCCATGTTTTTTCCAAAAATGAGATTCGCTATTTTAAAAATGATTCGCCCAAATTCTATAGGATAAAATTATTTTACCTTAAAAATCGCCAAAAGTTTATAACAACTATATAAAATACTCATAAATTTTAATATTTTTACAAAAATATCGCCAAAAATTTATAGTTGACATATGAAGGATTAGTAAGATTCGCCAAGGTTTCTACATTTTAAAATAAATTTTCATCCTTAAAATCATCCCTGAGCTCAGTACAAGAAAGCTTAACATAGGAACTAGAATAACAATGCATAAGGAAATGAGGTCCTCATTAACTTCAGTCATTGGCTTAAGATTAAAGGTGAGAAGAAGGAAGACTAAGTGAGAAAGGTGGACAAGTCTTCCATGAGCATCCAACTTTCAAGCAACTTGGTGAATAAAAACTCAGGCACAAGAGCACTCTTGAACACAAGTTTTGGATACTGAAATATATCACACCTGCATAATAATCAAACCTCCATTACCATGCAACTACAACAACTTGACTGGATCCTCCATGCCCAAGCATTTCAGCATAAGGGGAAATAAGATAACAAAGAAAACGTATTGGAACAGGTCACAATAGTATTATAATCAAACCTACATTACAATACAGCTACAACCCTCGACTGGATCCTCCATGCCCGAGTGTTCTAGCACAATTTTAAACAAAGAGATGAAAGAAGTTGACTTCTATTAATGCGAAAGTCTCAAATCATATACATAACCATAGAACATATTTGTTATCAAATATTACAAAATAGGGAGTTCTACTCAACCATTTAACAAAATCTTCAACTGATCTATTTATACTCAGATCAGTCCACAACTACCAGGAGTGTGATATGGCCATTTCATTCAAGTATTTATGTCTGTGCATCCTTCTGTCATATGCAAGCTCAGATCAGCATGTACCTGTAGGAAAAATTGTCAATCGTGGTACCTCGGGCTGACAACTATGCTTCCACGACCAGACGCTCCATGCTTTCTATTTATGGAGTGAGTCAAGGTTTCAACCACCACTCCATTTTCATTAACTTCTCTTTTCCTTAGGATCGGGACAAGGCTCAAAACCTAGGGGGCCGCTACGTGCTGCTCTTGGATTTGACGTTATATAGTCACGTGATTGTGAGGTCGTTAAAGGTGGCTTAGATCCACGCCACTTTTGAGCTCGCAATTCACCACCTCCAGCCACGTAGCACCTTCTCCATACCACAATTTTGATTGCGATATCGCTGAAGAATTTTATCGTTCGAGCATGTTGTATCCCCACAATGAAGAGTGGTCGTCGATCTGGTCGCGATCTGCGAAATCCCTGCTTTGTTTTCCATGCGCCACTATTGGATGGAACTTGCTTCATGTTGTGAAGATCAATGACTCACAATTACTTCAAGAGTTCAGGCTTTAGGCCTTTTCAATGCATAGCTATTACAATCCTCTGAAGTGTGAAATCTGGTGCCACGTGTCCTCTTGTTTTGGATGACTGATATTTACTTCGGGAGTTCGGGATTTGGGCCTTTTTCTCTTGTTTCTCACGCAATTCTCCGAAGTGTCGAATTCCTGAAGTGTGATATCTGGTGATGCGTGGCCTCTTGTTTTGGATGGCCAAGATTTACTTTGGGAGTTCAGGCTTCGGGCATTTTTCTTCTGCTTTTTCACGCAATTCTCCGAAGTGTCGAACTCCCGAAGTGTGAGATCTGGTGACATTTGGCCTCTTGATTTGGACGATCGATATTTACTTTGGGAGTTCGGGCTTCGGGCCTTCAAGAGTCCTTTACTTAGTCAACTTATGCTTGTTTTCTCCCAGAGTATGAGATCGCCTGACATGTGTCTCTTGCTGAAAGATCAATGGCCACGAGCGATTATAGGCTCACAACTAGCAGACACTTTAATTTCCTTTCCGATCCCCGCAATGCAAAGATTCTCATTCATAGCAAGATCAATATGCACCATTTATCTGATGATCTAGAACGATCAACAATCCCGAGAAATTGCGGGCTCACAACTTGTAGAAACCTTAATTTGTATCCTGATCCCCGCAATGAATCCTCACCATCGACTTCTCTCCGATGGGATCTGATGGTTGTGACTTAATCTTGCTGATATGACGACTAGTATTTCTCTCTCTCAGATATTACGGTTGTTACACATCAAAATTACTCATTACGACAATGACCTAGTGTCATCGTTATCAATATTATAAGTGTCACATTTTGGTCACAAGTGTCGCAAGTGTCAGAAAAGCATACTGCCATACTATCTATGTCATGCCTATAACATCGGAAGGACACTTGAAACACCTCAAACAACTGATTTGGAAGAAGGGGGATGCGTTAACAATGTTTATAAACCTTTTGCCACTGGAAAATCCACTCAAAAGACATTTTTGGAGAGGAGCACTCCCCTATACACTGACAGGGAGCACTGGCGCTCTGTGCACCCTTTTAGGGGAGTGCTATAGCGCTCTGGTGCCCCTTTTGGGGGAGCGCTTCCTTTTCTGAGAAAATTTTGGGTTTGTTGAGGTAAATCATGGAAGAATCCCTCAATTCCTGAAAGTGGTTGGATTCGAATAGATGGTCAAGGCATGATCTTAGAGAAGATCCTCAACTGAAGGAGAAGAATCCTCAACTTATCCCAAATATCTCACAAGTGGTTGGGCCTCTCCAAGGCTATATAAGGGAGCCTTCTCATGGTGAAAGGAGATGGAAAGTATTGTGAAGCGTCTAACTTATGATCTCATGAGGAAGATGTCATTTGGAACATCAACATTTCGTGTGTGGACTGTTTAAGAAAGGGTTTGGACAAGGAGAGCTTGATGAAGCTATTGCACTCACATCTATGGTTGTAATTATTCTTCATTGTTGTTCTCATTAATATAACATGCTTGGCCTGTTTCTTTCAAGTCTGTGTTCGATCTCACATGAACTTGTCTCTAGTAGATAGATTTGTTTTTGAGCTAATCCCAGTAGAGTAGGAAGCTGGTCATTTCTTTGTTTGTCTCCAGGGCTCATCGAGGAGTTTAAGATTGAAGCTCAACTCGGACTGTGCAGGGACAAATGTCGTTAAAAAGGTACTTCTTTTTTCCTTCCTCTTCATACATTACCTTATCTAGATCTAAAAGGATGTCAGTGTCCACATTAAGAATTTTTATGTCTTGGTCTTAGGAGTCTAGGGACCTCGAGAGAATCCACTTGTCCGCAGGGGGGTTTCTCTTCAACAAAAATTGGTGACTCCGCTGGGGACTAATCGAAGCTTTCAGTTTTGGTTTTCCTCACAGACCTTGTCTTACCCTTCGTTCTTTTTAGACCTTGTTCATCCTGTATCTCTGATTGAATATGCTGATTGGATCCTTATTCCATCACATCCATTGTGATTGACAAAGTTTGACTGAGTTTTGGCCTTTTTGGACATTTTTCTGGGTTTTAAGACACCAACGCTCCCCTATCTATGTTATCAGAGCACTGACGCTCCTTGTTGGCTTTACACATAGTGTTATAATGCTCTGGTGCCCCTTACACCAGAGTGCTACCTTTTTCTTTGTATAAAACCTTCTAGGGTTGTATTTTCTGAAGTCCAATCTCTGCTTTTACCCTTGCTCAGCTTCTTTGTGCTTCAGTACATCTTCCTATTGACCTTTGACACTCTTCTTTCTGAGAAATAAGAACTTTGTTGTTCAGATTTTTCGACTTTCTTCTTTATTTTTAGTTTTTCTTCTGTTAAGAACTTGGAATCAATCCACTGCTTTCTTCTCTCTTATCTGACTGAGTGAAAACTGTGGTGAAGAACAACAGAAATCTGTGAATCATCTCATTTGGTTCTTTGAGGTCATTTTTCTTAGCATATTTCTTTTGTATAAGATTTTTTGATTTTATTTTTTATCTTTTGTTTTATTTTTTCTTCTTATTTAATCATAACAAGAGGGTGTGTTGTTTGTGCTTATGCTTGTCCGAATCTCCTCAATCTAAAAGGTTAATTGGCAGTAGAAGTTTTTCATTGAATTAATCATCATTTTCATACAATTAACAAAGATACATCTTAGTGATTGGTTTTCATATTAGAAAGGCTTTATGAAAAGTTTTAGCATTGCATTAGAGTCAATTGAGGAACAACTGTATGAGGATGTTGCATAATAGTGTTTGATAGTGAACAAGAACAATCCCCTCCTTCCCTTAACTAGATATTCATCGAACGAAAAGATTATTCATCATTTCTTATGCATTTTTTGGGACTTGAGTCTTAACATCATCCGTTTCACTCTCATACATCCATGGCTTAAAGAACATCTATAAAATGAATGCTAATTAAAATCAATCTAGAAAATTTTTGTTTTTATAATCTTCCACCAACATTAGACTAGGGTTAGTGCTTTGGATTAGGCAGTGAGCACAACTCTCCAAAGTATTCAAAACAAACAATAGCATCTTGCGATAGGGAGAGAAAATCCAATTGTCGTATAGGCTTTTTGGGATCCCCCTCTCACACAGGGGTTACACACGAGGTCACATTCGGGAGAGCTATGGAGATTATCCCTCCATGGTTTGACTAATTGTAGTAGTCGGATCGTATATTGGGGGTCACTTGAAGTTATACACACGATTATGTGTGGGAGTCTCTTAAGTTGATTTCAGACTTGTTATCTTGCCCATACATTCGGACTGGACTGTCGACTGTCTCTGCCCAGGGGCTGACTGCGAGTTGGTGTCTTTAGTTGCCATAATCTTTAGGTACTTACATGAGGTGACGATGAAGGGAAGTCTTCGTTGTACCTAGAACATATGTTGGTCAAACTCACTTGGGCTCCTTGGAGGGTAAATCCACAATTATTGCATGGAAGCTTGCACCAAGGCGTAAGTCCATTAAGCAGGTTTCCATCATAATTGTTCCACCATTTCCTAGCCCCTTCTCAACTTGATCATGTGACGTTGGATTTCATCACCAACTAGTACCATCATCGAGAGAAGGTCTTGTTTGCTTGGTGTTGATTCCTAGATTTTTAGTGAATGTTGTTTCTTTTCATTAGCTGACCCTAGATTTTTAGTGTGTGTTGTCATTCTCCAAAATTGATCATGTAGACGATAAAGGTATTCGTTGATCACGTAGGATGCAAGGGCTGCCTCCAGAAGGCTACCAACCCTTACTTCCTAATTCTCCAGAAGACAACTACTGTGGAGAGGTAGAAAATCAATCTGACACTGGGAGTGTTGTTTCTCTTTCGTTAGACAATCCAGAAGATGCTTTGGTTACAGTCGAGAATCCCACCCCTCACACTACACCTGTGTGGAAAACCTCTCTCGAACGACTTTTGCTTCGTTTAGATTCCCTTGGTAACGTCATAGACGAAGACGTACCACGATTACCTGAGAGAGGTTTCGTCGAAACGTATATGGGATCCACAGAACCAATCTTCGGTGATGACTATAGGACTCCTATTCGTCCTACCACTGCAGTAGACACAAATCCTGCACCTGCTCATTCCATATGGAGGACTTCTGTAAGAACCTAATATTCAATTAAGCCTAAAAATACTCATAAATTTAAATAGATAAAAATTACTTCTAATTAATTTCTTTCATTCATCATATAAGTAGCATAAATTCATATAAGCAACAGAAATCTAAATAACAACATGCTAATAATTTTAAATAACCATTACATATTCATGAGAATGCGTACCTAAAATACTTCTGTGTGATGCTAAATTCCCGACCTCTGAATGTCCTCCCTGCTGCTTTTCCTGCTACCCTGCCCAGCCTGTTGCTTTGACCAAACTGTGCCCCAAAACTGAGTTTTCCTCCCTGCCAACTAGGAACAGAGCCTATGCATCTCGCTAGTTCCAGGATACCGTAAGGAATCCTGGCCCCCGTGCCCAAAACCCCCAGCAAACTAGTGCCCCCGTAATGATCCTTCCCCACTATAGAACTCAAACTCTCTCCAGCAAATCCCCCAAATCCAAGAGAACCCTCCCAATATTAATGATCCCTCCTTTCGTAAGCCTCCGCCTCGTATGCCTCCTTCCCCTTTCCTTATCCCCACATTCATTGTCTTATCCGATTATTAATGCTCCTTATCCCCTCCGTATATGTAATCCTTTAATTTAAACAATTAAATTTATTAACCCTTTTAAATTTAATACCCATGTCATTGAATGTAATAGGTAATTAATTAATTAATTAATTAATCAAATTATAAAAAGTAATTAATTAATAAATATTTAATTAATATCATTATACCAATCTTTGTTTAGTTAATAACATGTTAGAAAAATTAATTACCTAATAAATTTTTACTTAATAATCCTTAAACATATATTCTACTAGGGTTGTTACAACTTCATCAGGACGTGATATCTATGAACATTTCGAATCTATTCAACAATCCGTTAATCCTCATGACCCTCCTACTGTTGAACCAGGACCATCCAGTCAAACTATCAATCACCCCATCGATCAAGTTATTAACTCTACTGTTACGTTAGCACAAGTCCATCCTAATGCTGGACTCGTCACCCCTACTCATACCCAAGGCACTTTGATACCTACTCCTATTTTTACAAACTTTAACCCTACAGCTCCGCATGTTCCGCCCAATTTTGCGGGGACATATTTGCACCAGAGAATGCAGACCCTTGCCAACCAAATACAACCAACTGGAGGGACACCACCATCTATTAGACCTGTCCCTCCTGGAGGACCACTGTCCCATGGCAGGCTTACCCCTCCCAGGGGACAACCACCTTTCCCGGTTCCTCCAGGAGGGCAACCTCCTTTTGCCAGTCACATCCCGGTCGTTAAACCACCGCTGGTAGGGGGGCAACCTTAATTTGTTGGAAACCCTTCAAAACCATGGGGCACACCTTCAGGGTGCACATTTACCCAACCCCATGATGGTGGGCACTCATTTCATAACCCACAAGGAGGAGTATCAAATCTTGTTCCTTCCGAACTATCCTATGGAAAACCTTATCCAGGCATCCCAAACACCACCTGGAGTCCTCAAGGACCACAACCTTATCCTCCCCAAGGGTCAAATGTTTATCCTCCCCACGGGCCTAATGTGTATCCGCCTCCTGGGTTGAATTCTTACCCTCCCCAAGGGAAAAACTTTTATCCTCCCCCTAGGAAAGTACATTATCCGACTTATAATGCTCAGAACCCATCGGGTTATCCTCCTTATGCAAATTTTCCTCAACCTCCATCGAACCCTGGTTATATTGGTCAGCAACAACCATATGTAGGAGGACCTATTGGATACAATTATCCACCTAACCCAGTCTATGGTCCTACTGGTGTCTCTATGCCATACCAGTATCACCCTCAGGTTAACCGTCAGCTACCATTCCTCGTGACTCTGGATCTCCCAGAATTATCCCAGTTAACCAATGATCCCATACTACATTATCCTTACTGGCCATTGATCCCGGCTAAATTGCCTTCTGATATCCCTAAATTTGATGACAAATCTGGAGAAGATCCAAACAACCATGTCATGACCTTCCATTTATGGTGTTCATCAAACTCCTTAATGGATGATTCTGTACGTTTACGTCTTTTCCAGCGAACACTTACGGGCTTGGCAACCAAGTGGTATATCGAACTACCACGTGGTACTTTTCAAGATTTCAACTCCCTTGCCATGTCTTTTCTCACGCACTTCCAACTACCCATTCGATACAAGACAGGTATCGAACTATTGACCTCCCTTCATTAGACGAACTTCGTGCATATCTCTGATCATATTCATGAATGGAGACAACGACGAAGGTTGATCAAAGCAGTCATTCCTGACCAGTTATTGGCGGAATGGTTCACTAAATCACTGTTACCCCCGATTTCTCATGATGTTTCCATCAGTGGTGTAGTCACCGAGGAATAAGCCATTGCTCGAGCTCAGTACTTAGATTTGGTTTATTGACAATCTGGTACTCTATACGAATTGATACCAAATGCTACCTGTGCCACTAATGATCCATCCAAACCGTCGTCTACTTCACATGTGGATGGAGTTATTGGCTCTGTCAAAACCCAATCTATGTCCCAGTCGACTGGAACAACCCAGAGGTCCGCTTTGACATCTGCTCCCAGTTTGACCACACCCTCTTCTACCTCCCCTCAAACTCAGATCTCTGAGGTGAATGCAGTCCAATATTCCCCTTCACAACAATCTGGAGGTAAGAAGAAGACGAGAAATAAACCGAAGAAAAACAATAACAATGAACAACCAAAAAATCAAAATCAAACCCCTGCTACCAAAAAGAAACCACAGCGGAAACCGAAATTCCCATGTCTCATTTGTGGTGACGATCACTATACCTGATATTGTCCACATCGCAATGAAGTGGCCAAAATTTTTAAAGGAAATTCACAACCCGTCGTGCTTACTCATCCTTTTCCACAACAACAATCCATGGTTGCTCAAACCCCCACTCCTGGGGGCAGCTCCAACCAATCCCATGATGAGGCCTCGAAAAGTGCCCATATTTACATGTTTAATGGGATTGATTTGACCACTCGCACTACAACATACGACACACCAGTTAAACCTGATAAGCCAAAGGCCACTAACGGTTCTTTACCAGACCCATCATCATACTATGTTAGTCCTCTGTCTGCTAGTCCTCCATCCAGGTCACTCCAGATCAAGAAACCTTCATTTGACTCCATCTTATGCCCTCCTAAGAGAACTATTCAGAAATCCACCTTCAATCCTAGTTCACGGGCTGCCCAAAACTACAACATCGTTGAAGATTTGGCTCAAGCACAGTGTGCTACGTCTGCTTTGGAAGTTATACAACACTGTCCCAGTCAACGTAGAACGCTCTTGGCTGCCATTGGCACTTTTGATCTTGATTCATCTAATAATATCACGTTTAATATAGATGATTATAAGTCTCGACTCTCCCACCAACTAGCTTTTCAAATCGATGTTGTTGTTCACAATCAACAAATCCACTGAACTATATCGGATGAGGGAGCCTCTACTTGTGTCATGTCTTTGGCTTGTTGGAAAGGCTTGAAATCACCTGCCCTTAAAAAATACCCTACGATGTTATTCACTTTCGATGGGCAAGGTTTTCATCCTCACGGACTTTTACAGTCCTTAGCCATTCAGTTGGGCAGCAAAACCGTTACCGTTGATGTCGAGGTGGTCGATTCCCCCCTCGATTACAACCTATTACTTGGAATAAGTTGGTTCTACGCTATGAATGTCGTTGCCTTGTCGGTGTTTCAATGTGTACAATTCCCTCATCAAGGCAAAATTGTCACTATCGACCAACTAGATTTTTGTACACCCGATGCTCGTGCTCCTACTACCAACAACATTCCTTTTCTTGGAGACCACACAATTACGTATGAAATCATTGGTGTTGGTTTTTTGAAAGACTCTAGCTTTATGGGTACCTTCCCTACATCACTTCCACCCACCACACATCATATTGCCACCGTCAATATGATTTCGACTACGGCTTATCAATCTTTGGAATCATCTGACCCTTGGATTGTACCTAGTCCTCTGGAATTTGATGTACTAGGTGACACAATGCCACTTAGCCCAGCCGAGGCTACATACATTGCTATTCAATCTGCCTCTCCCTCCCCGAACGACCCACATCTATTGGCGCTCGATACCTAATCAATGTCGTCATGGTTAGCTTCCCTATCGTCTGCAATCGATTACATTTCCCAAATTTTTCCTTTTGATGAATCTATAATGGAAATGCTTAGCATTGACGACGTACCTTGGGATGATAGCCATCATCGATCCTCTTTTCTTCTGACTCTAGAAGAAATTCAAGAAGACATACACTCTGTCTTCCCTCCTAACGTTATCAATTTTCCGCAATCTCCCATCCTCACACAAGATACTCTTTCTAAGGGGAATCTCAATAATATTTCTACTATGATCATTATTGATATTTTTATCAAAGAAGGCATTGTGGAAAACATTAACCTCGGAGATAACTACACGCCCGAAGAGGTGGTCTCTTACATTGCCCTGTTAGAATAATTCCATGATGTCTTCGCTTGGAGCTATGAAGAAATGCCAGGGATCGACCCCTCAATTGTTGTGCATGAAATCAAGACTTACCCAGGTGTGAAGCCTGTTCGACATAAACTCCGCCCAGTTCATCCCAAGAAAACCACGGCTATAAAGGTAGAAGTTGATAAACTTTTGAAATCTGGCTTTATCTATCCTTTCCCCTTGAAGGAATGGGTTTCCAACCTTGTTCTGGTTGCCAAAAAATAGGGGACCATTCGCATCTGCGTTGACTATCGGGATCTCAATAAGGCTTGTCCAAAGGACAACTACCCTAAGCCCTTCATCGACCAAATCATTGATAATTGCGCTAGGAGCGTAATTTTCTCTTTCATGGATGGTTTCTCCAGGTATAACCAAATTGAAATTTTACCCACTGATCAACATAAGACAACCTTTATCTACCCGTGGGGAACTTTCGCCTATCGGAAGCTACCATTTGGTCTCAAAAATGCTGGTGCTACTTTCCAGTGGGCCATGTCATATGATTTCCATGATATCAAGCATATTACAGAACCTTACCTCAATGACTTACCTGCCCACTCATCCAATCAATCAGATCATATTGATCACATACGGGCTATTTTTCTTCGATGTCAGTTTTACCATATCCGTTTGAACCCACATAAGTGTATTTTTGTTGTCGAATCCGGTCGACTCCTTGGTTTCATTGTCTCTAAGGATAGGATTCGAGTGGATCCCTTAAATATTAAGGCTATTCTGGCTTTACCCCCACCTACTAATTTGACCCAACTCCAAAGTTTGCAAGGGAAAGTAAACTTCCTTCGTCATTTCATTTGTAACTACGCTAAGATAACTAAAGGATTCATGTGATTGTTGCAGAAAAATGCCCCTTTCATCTAGGATGACACTGCTCAATGATCGTTTGATGCTCTCAAGCATGCCTTGACCCATGCACCTTTGTTGCATCCTCCGGATTATACAAAGGACTACATCCTTTAATTTGCTGCCTCTACTTCCACTATTGTGATGGTGTTAGTTCAGGAGGACCCCAATGGTGAATAACTTGTGATCTATTACATTAGCAAGAGTCTATCTGGACCCGAACTCTGATATTGACATGTAGAGAAACTGGCTCTGGCAACCGTCATTGCCGTCTAGAGATTTCGCCACTACATCCTGTTATGCATCACCACTATTATTGTGGACTCAAACCCCATGTATCATATCTTGACATGTCAAGTGCTTGGGGGAAAATATCCTTCAGGAATTCGATCTTGAATTTGCAAAGTCCAAAGCCAAAAAGTCCCTGGTGTTTGCAGAGATTATCTGCAACCTTCCCCATGCTGATGAAGATGATGAGCCTAGAGATTCTCTCCCTGATGAAAGTTTGTTCCTCATCAACACATCTGATCCGTGGTATGGAGATATCCTCCTTTATCTCCAAACCCAACGTTTTCAGCTTGATATTTCTCATGAAGAGCGTCAACGTATCCATCACCATTCTCGTCGTTACCTCATTGTTGGCGACACTTTGTATCGCTGTGGTATTGATAATATCCTTCGATGATGTTTGAATCATGAAGAGGCTGAATGCATTCTGAATGACTGTCACCTTGGAGCCTGTGGTGGTTACCTTTCTGGGATGGCTACAACCCATAAATTTTTACATGACGGCTATTTTTGGCCCTCAATTTTCAAAGATTGTATTGAGGCAGTCAAAAAATGCCCACCCTGCCAAGTTTTTAACAAAAAGGCACAAACCCACCCTGCTATGCTGCACCCCGTTATTTCCATCAGCCCCTTTGTCGAATGGGGTATCAATTTCATGCAATGTAGGCCTACCTCAGCTGGGGGGCACGGTTATATAATTGTCCTCATCGATTACTTTACAAAATGGGCTGAGGCTATGCCTACCTTTCTGAACAATGGTCGTACCGCAACTCTTTTTGTTTTTAACCACATCATCACTCGTTTTGGTGTACCACACACCATTGTCATTGATCACGGTTCACACTTTAAGAACCATATGATGAGTGAGTTGCATGCCAAGTTGGGTTTTCTCCATGAAAAATCATCCCCATACTACCCTCAGGCCAACAGACAAGTTGAAGCCATCAACAAGGTCCTTAAAACCATGATTCAACATATGGTAGGGTAAAACAAGAGATCCTGGCATCTACAACTTTTCTCCGCTCTCTGGGCTTACCGTACTTCCGTAAAAACCGCAACTGGGTTCACTCCTTTCCAGTTAGTGTATGGCATCGAAGTTGTTTTACCAATCGAGTGCGAGATTCCATCTCTGAAACTTAAAGTAGAACTCTTGCCCCATACTTCTGCCGAAGAAGAACTTTTCTTACATCTAACCAGGTTGAACGAAACACGTCGTGATTTCGCTCTTGTTAACGAGGCACATAAAAAATGGATAAAAAATCAAAACGATCCGTTCATCCTCAGACTTTTATAGAAGGAGACTTAGTCCTCGTCTATGACCAGGCTCATGACAAGTTAGGGACAGGTAAGTTAGAACCTCTGTGGCATGGCCCTTACATTGTGAAATGTGTTTTTCACAGAGGCACCTACGAGTTAGTCGATTACGACAGAATCTCCTTGGGTGAGCCCCAGAATGGGATTTACCTTAAAAAGTACTATGCCTAGATCACCTAGCATGAGTGTTTTGTACATTATTTTATTTTGGTTTGGTGTGTTTTTTTCTTTTACGTGCTTGAGTTTTACCTTTTCCACTTATACCGTGTCTTGTGTTTTCATGCGAAGATGATGTCTTCCTTTCCTATCTTTGTCGGATTTGCAGATGGCGCTAGTTGACACACCCAGAACGTTGCTTCTACAGCATGGGTCATTTACTAGTCTGACGAGTTGGTGAGTTCATGAGGTATTTTCTTAGGATCAACGACTAACAACATGGCAAAATATCATGCTGTCATCGGAATTTTGACCCAAGCCTCCTCCCTAGGTGTCTCGCATATGATCGTTAACCTAGAATCACAACTCTTGGTTTGCCACCTTAATTGTGTCTACACTATTCGTAATCCTATCCTGCTACGTCTCCACCTACGGGTTCGTCGCCCTAAACTAATGTTTGATTACATTGAATATAGACATATTCCAAGAGAACTCAATAATGTTTCAGATTCGTTAGCCAATTACATCATGGATCGGTATCTCACACATAGATAAGGTTTCATGAAGGAAGATAAATTGTACACCACATGTAAATTAAAACACATCACATTAAAGACATCATTATTTGCAAATCATTTGGCACTATAAAAACTCATAACTGTATATATATATATATATGGCATGACTGAAAATGTTTGATTACATCAAAAAAGTGTTTGGAAGAGAAAAATTTTGGGTCTTCACACCATCATCCGACAAGTCATACAATCATACAATCATCAAAGAGACTTTAATCTCTCTACATTGCATTATGCTGTGAGTAAAACATCACTGCACAGACTACTCATCTCATTAGAGAGTTAACACTCTCGGGCACCCCTACGGTGTGTCTCTGTAGGTGTAGGGGCACTTCTTGCCTCCGTAGAGGAGGGATACCCATCGTAAGGCCTTGGAGGTTTCTTTCAACCTCCTGGAGACCTATCACTGCCACCCCTGGATTTACTACAACCTGAGCATTCTCGCGATGTCCCGAAACTGGTATCTTAGCCAGACGCACTGCTCCCTTATCTGCATGTTGAAAATGATACATCCATTAGAAACTATTCTATGTACCCAAAATAAAATAAAATATATATACGTTGTAAAATAAAAAAAAACACTTGACAAGGTATTGTTTGGTCTCTTACCTTACACATCCCAAGCTTCTCCTGCTGGTAGAACTAAATCCATACTTCCGCAGAAGTCCACCTCGGAATATGCAAAGTATTCTATCCAGAGGTATTGGTGTCTCAGCCAAGCAAAGAAGTCACTGGTGAAATGAAACTCTGACTCTGCCACTAGTTTCAGAGACAGACTAGTTCATCGCTCCATTCGTGGTTCTCCCACTGGCTGTACCACCAATGCTATTTGAGGTTGCATCTGAGGGATGCGCTCTAAGAAGAATGAGACCAAGAAAGAACCATACCCAAACTGCTTATGCCCTGCTCTCATCTCGAAATATGTTCCTTCACGTTCTGAAGAAACCCTGCGCTCCAGTTAAACAGTGTTGGCTCTAAACACTGTAAACCATAGGCCACCTGTGATCTTGACGCCAGATGCTCGCTGGTGCTTCCTGTTACACTCGTGATGGAGAACACAATAGACCGAAGGGGTAATTCTTTGATATCCTTGATGGGGATTCTACCTCCCACCAGTCTCGCTCCTGGGACATAGTAACGTGTCAGGTACACATCCATGGGTTTAGGAAGTTCCCTCTGTCTGGAAAAAACTATAGGAACTCCTCTTTTCGAGAGGCCAGTTAAGAAGTACACATCTTCCAACTCGATGGCTAGAAGTTGTGTTCCAATTCAAAACCCCTGCTCCACGATGTCCCACAAACTGATCATATGCTCAAGCAGAAGGATTTCTTTCTTCATCTTTTGCAGTTTAAAGAATTTGAGAAGACCACAATCTCTCAACGCGGCCCATGTACGAGGACTTCGCAAAGAAACCACATTGTCGAGCTCATGCTCCCGTTCTTTCCATTCAATCATGGTTGTTGCTGAAATCACCTGCAAACAACAAAAAAATTCATTATTCATGCTTTCGGTATTTTTTTAAGAAATTGAAAAAAAAATTTAAATTCATCATCTATGTTGTTAAAAAGACCCATGCCCCTTCTATTGCTCATCATTACTTCGATGCAGCCTCATAACCAATAGTAAAACGTTTTTAAATTAAAACGAATGTCACCCACAGTTTGATGGTTGCGTGGGCGTTTTTTGGGTTTCCTATTGTGTTCTTTGGGAAAAATGACATACCCACTCAAGTATCAACACATTGGCATTCATGCCATGGCCTTGTGAAGGTGTTTTTATAAATGGGCATCATTTTCCCATCGTTTTGAAGAAGGGCCGATTTGATTTAGGCATTTTTTTGACAACCTAGGGCTTCGGTTTTTATTCCATTATTGCTTTAAAAACAAATTATAAACTGTGTAATTGAAAGAGGAAGACATGAGCACTTACTTGGTCCAAAATGTGAGGGAAATGATTGACTGTAGCTCTGGTGCCGAGCAAAACAAGATTCACCTCCCAAATGTGAATTTCCACTGCTACAAATCCTTATACAAATGAAATGGTAATTGAAATTTTTTCCTTGTATTTATATTTATAAATTTTCATTTTTTCATAAGGTATAGTTATTTTTTATTTTTTTTGAAAATATTTCGGAGGCCCCATTAAACCCATGGATTGCAGTTTTTGACATTGTTGACAGATTTCAAAGTAGTTTTGATCATTTTTTCACCGTGTCATGAGCATAGTCTTAGTTCATTCTCAAGCTTGAAAATATAGGAACGTGCCGGGTAAACTTTTATCTCTTTTTTGGACCTGCATGGCTACACGAAAAAGGAACCCCCTGGAGTCGTCTTTAAGTCATTTTCAGACTCTCTAAATATGAAAAACCACCGAGTTTACCTTCTCTGGACTCGTTAAAACATCATACATTGAAGGGCCCATACGGGACCGAACCCTTACTTCTTCAGTTTGTTAAACAATGGAAGAGGGACTTACAGAAGATAAGTTATATCGAGCATATGTTACCCTCCTCGAGCTCGTTAAATCAAAAAGAGGTACTCATATCTCTGGATGGGGGAAAAATTGAAAGAAGCAATGAGAACGTCACCAGTAATCCTTACAGTCGCCCTTGAACACGACACTTTGTTTTTGCACACATTTTAATCCTCTGAACCTCTGCATTGAACCAATCCTCCGAGTTTCCTTAATCCCGTGGGTCACCTGACAAAAGTCACAGTATCCATTGCATCATCATGTTTTGGTCCATGTCATTTTTCTGTTGTTGTGCCTCAGTGTTCAAGGGAAGTATCTGCCTCGAGAGTCAACCTTCACAAATCCCTGTTTCAATACCCGTGTCATTCCATGTTCTTTTGATCCACCAATTACATCTCTGTGTCAGTTTCGTGTCATTGATGGGGGATACATCAAGGCCCTCCTGCGACAAGTCTATCCCTATCAACCTCAACACATTATCCAGGGATTAGAACTAGAAACCAGTTAGTACCTTGGGATGTGCATGCCTTAATGGCAGGCCTCCTTGTGTCCGATAGTGGGTTAACATCATTGACCTCTGATCAGATGATTCCACGGATGTTCGACTTCAGCTCATCTATTCATGTTCATTGGAATGTACTAAGTACCTTGGGAATCATTGACATCAATGGTGATCTCCCTCGAACTTGTTAACGATTCACCTCATTGACCGGTAATCAAGTGGTTTCTGCCATGTTTGACATCAAAACATCTATTCGCATGGTTTGATTCGTACTACATAGGGATTGGTAAGAAGACCCTGGGTTGAGTCATCACTCTTGTATGTACTTTGCCCAGGTTGCGACAGAGGTTCTTTTGAACATTGACACATATACTGTTACATAGATCCACTTTGTATTGATCGTGGCTATGTCTTGACGTCTCATATCTCCACTGCGTATTCTTCGTGGCTGCGACCAATTTAGGTCATGCGAATATAGATCCACATTGTATCTTTGGTGGCTCTATCTCTTTTTCAATATAATTATGGATCCACAGTGTATTTATGGTGACCATACCTTGAAAGTATCTATCACTCAAGCATAGGTATGCCTACCTTGGGTTTGAAGCATGTCTTAACATTTGTTTTATGGTCGTGTGCAGCTTCTGTCAGGTTCTCTGAGTCCATACCCTTGCTTGACGATCTGCAAAGCATTTCAGTTATCAGTTCCCATCTTCTAACTTCATACTTTGGGGGGCAATCTGTTACACATCAAAATTACTCATTATGACAATGACTTAGTGTCATCGTTATCAATATTATAAGTGTTGCATTTTGGTCACAAGTGTCGCAAGTGTCAGAAAATCATACTTCCATACTGTCTATGTCGTGCCTATAACGACATCAGAAGGACACTTGAAACACCTCAAACAACTGATTTGGAAGAAGGGGGATGAGTTAACAAAGTTCATAAACCTTTTGTCACTGGAAAATCCACTCAAAAGACATTTTTGGAGAGGAGCACTCCCCTATACATTGACAGGGAGCGCTGGCGCTCTATGCACCCTTTTAGGGGAGCACTATAGCACTCTGGTGCCCCTTTTGGGGGAGCACTGCCTTTTCTGAGTAAATTTTGGGTTTGTTGAGGTAAATCAAGGAAGAATCCCTCAATTCATGAAAGTGGTTAGATTTGAATAGATGGTCAAGGCATGATCTTAGGGAAGATCCTCAACTAAAGGAGAAGAATCCTCAACTTATCCCAAATATCTCTCAAGTGGTTGGGCCTCTCCAAGGCTATATAAGGGAGCCTTCTCATGGTGAAAGGGGATGGAAAGTATTGTGAAGCATCTAACTTATGATCTCATGAGGAATATGTCATTTGGAACATCAACATTCCGTGTGTGAATTATTTAAGCAAGGGTTTGGACAAGGAGAGCTTGATGAAGCTGTTGCACTCACATCTATGGTTAAAAAGGTACTGGGACAGACACCGTTAAAAAGGTACTTCTTTTCTCCTTCCTCTTCATACATTAGCTTATCTAGATCTGAAAGAATGTCAATGTCCACGTTAAGCATTTTTCTGTCTTGGTCTTAGGATTCTAGGGACCTCGAGAGAATCCACTTGTCCATAGGGGGATTTCTCTTCAACAACGGTTGAAAATTGAATCCGTTCGCCTGTCAATATTTTGAACCCAAAAAGGGATGGGCTTGGACATTTCTTGTGCAGACCATGGACTTGGACGACCTGTTTCCCTTGAAAACTATATGTGATAACAGGTTCGACATTACACACGTACCCGCATCTAGTACTGCAAGGGAATATTTTTATGGTTTTGATTAAGCGATCAACAAAAAAAAGGGATTTTTCATCACAACTATGACACACATACATTTTATATACATTAATGTAGAACCTAAAATAAAAATGAAGAAAGAATGATGCAAACTTAAAACTTGCGTCAACCAATTTGTGTAGTTGAAAGAAAAATAGGGTTTATGGTTTACATGATGAATTGATGATGGAAAAAAGTGGGTGTGTGAGTCAAATTTGAGTCCAGAAACCCTCCCATATTGTTAAGGCATGCGAATAGTCTATCCATGTCAAATTTCAGTGCATACAGAAATAGTTTGAAAAAATTTCAACGTTGGCCCCATTCAGAGGTCATTGTTTCCCATGTCTAGTCCTAGTACAATTTATGTTTGGTTCGACAGTACACACACCCCCGCATCTAGTATTGCAAGGGAATATTTTTATGGTGTTGATTAAGAAATCAATGAAAAAGAGGGAGTTTCATCACAACTATGACACACATACATTGTATATACATTAATGTAGAACATGATAGAAAAATGAAGAAAGGATGATGCAAACTTAAAACTTGGGTCAACCAATTTCTATACTTTGAAAGAAAAATAGGGTTTATGGTTTACATGGTGAATTGATGATGGAAACAAGTGGGTTTGTGAGTCAAATTTGAGTCCGGAAAACCTCCCATGTCGATAAGGCATGCAAATAGTCTATCCATGTGAAATTTCGGTGCATATAGAAACAATTTGAAAAAATTTCAACGTTGGTCCCATTCATAGGTCATATGATGTTGATGACATTTATTGATCATTCCAGGTATATTTCTCATTCATGAGGCCAAAATAATTTCAGCTCATGAATATTTAGACCTTATTGCAGCATTGATTGCATTAAGGTAGCTTATTTTAACTATGTATTTCTCCATAAGAAAGAGAGAGAGTTAACCTATGGTAGTCAATTTTCTTTTAAAAGAGATTAATAATAGTTTATACTTTCATTTTTAATGAACCAATTCTTCAGTGACGGGGATTCATAACCATATAGCACTTTAAATTGGGTAATTTTGGAGGTAGAGTAATACATAATATCATACCAATATTCTATTAGATGGAACCACCGCATCCATTTCCTTTGTTTATCCCATGTACATTTGCAGATTCTTGCGACGAATTAGCTATGCTTGGAACCACCTCATCCATTTCCTTTGTTTATCCCATGTAAATATTCTTGCAACGAATTAGCTATACTATCAACAAACTTTTTTCATCGATAGTATAGCTAATTCATCGCAAGATTATTTACATTCATCGCTCTTGCGACGATATCCTTTCCTTGTCTCTTGCCGACGAATTACCTTCTTTGTCTCTCTTGCCGATGAAATTTTTTGCATAAGTGATGGGTACTAAATTATCCTTGATTATTATCCTTGATTTTCTCCTCTATCCATTCTACTTCTTTTCTCACCACCATATATATATCAATATTTCTTGAAGGTTAAAAATATCAACATGAACTTAGAAGAGAATCCAATATCATATTACTCTACTTCTATCGAGACGACTCTCTCTATGTTTTAAAAGATAACTACATAACACTACACTTAAATGACAAATTCCAACACTTGATGGTTTTAATTAGGATTCATTTCATATTTGGTTTATCAACTTGAAATTAAAATTTGATACTTTGCAAGCTAGTACCTTGAGTCAAATACAAATATAAAATTAGGAATCATTAACATATCTACTAGAACATATGAAAAATAGGGTTTATGGTTTACATGATGAATTGTTGATGGAAACAAGTGGGTGTGTGAGTCAAATTTTAGTCCCAAAACCCTCCCATATCGTTAATACATGTGAATAGTCTATCCATGTCAAACTTCAGTGCATACAGAAAAAGATGAATTTTTCATCACAACAAAAATTTCAAATGAAACGAGGCCAAGATCGAATATATATTAGAGTGGGTGCAGTGTGAGTCATATTTGAGTTTGGAAACACACATTTTTCTTGACACATAACTCATGGGACAAAGTCCCATGTTTTCAAACAGTTTCAACAAAAATTCTATAGAAATGACAAAAACGTTGTCATTTCATAAATTCTTTCAATCCATACATTCATCTAGTCAAGATTGTTTGCAATGTATACATGCAGTGCATCCTGTTGGTTGTGGAGCCTGATTATCTTCCTGATGCAGAGGTTCTTTGCTTTCAGCCGTGTCTATACCCCATGAAGTATTTACACCCCAGAAGTATGTACACTCTTCCACGCGGG
>ML804449.1:139353-173360 GCA_009831015.1 Picea engelmannii
AGATATTATTTATGTTTGAAGCAAAACCCGTGGGAAATTTAATTCTTTGAATGACCTCTTTTACATCATTGCTTTGTTGCTCTGTTAATAACCATGGAAGGTTATTTCGGTCTAGTCCATCTCTATTCGATCAGATCTCACTTTGCATTGCATGATTGGCTTCCTAAATGTTAGTACAAATTTTGACAATTTTTTCTTTATCCCTCCTACCATCTATGATTCGCCATAACGTTTATGTCACATTCTTCCCGATATGCATTGTTTCAAACAAATGAGCTATTTTTAGTTACTCATAGTAGGGAAACCTCATGAATTGAGTGGGATAACATTTCATTCCTCGTGGAAGCCCATTATTAATACCTTCATGATGACGATCTTCATGAAGCATAAAAGAAATCACAAAAATAATTATCAAATACGGTAAAATAAATTCAATGATTAAAATAAACATTCAAAACATTACATGATATACGATACATAAAGAAATTATGTACCTTGACTATTTCTATTATATTCCAACCTCCATAGGTGAGGTGTCATTCTTCATGGTTTTAAACCAATCTCTTCTTTCCCATTGAAAAGATGTTTTTCAGTAGTATGATACCTATGGTTCTTAGGGAGGAGGTTCCTATACTCATCAAGCACCACCTTTCCTAAAAATTTTGAATGAGGATACTTCATCTTAGGACCACAAACTAGACATGCAAATTTACCCTTTGTTTGAAGACCTGCAACAAATGGATTAATGTCAATTATACGATGAGATTATTTAAAAATTAAACATGCAACATGATATCTTTAAAAAATTATATAGTATTAAAGAGAAATAGAATGTTACATAGCACAAAAATGTGTTAGTCCTGGGGCATCATGAATTGTCCATAAAAGTATTCCATGGAATTTAAATTTCTTCTCCCCGTTTGGTTTACAAATGTCATACATAGTGATGCTAGCCCATAACTTTAGTAGCTCGTCGATAAGAGGCTCGATATATACATTCATATATTTAACTTGGTACTTACCTAATTGTTTGAAATTACACATAATTACTATAACCATGATATGTATATATAAGTAAATAAATAAACAACAGATATTATGCAAAAAAAGAAACAAATGAAAATGTTAGATTTAAAAAATTAATGTAAACAAATGCATGAAACAATCATTGTCAACATTATGTGCTCCCTCTTTATTGACATCCAAGGAGGAATGTTATTGTTGATAAAAAAAATAGGCCACACTGAGTAAATAGACCTAAGCTCTCCAAATGGATTAACACCGTCAGCTTCCAATGAAAGACTAACATTACGAGGTTCATCTTTGAAATCTGCCCATTTTCCCTCAATTTCCCTAAATGCATAACCATCGACAGGAATTCGAAGAACACGATCTCCACTTTTGTTACGTGCATGGTAATCCATAAATTATGCTCTGCTTTCACACATGAACAATCGCTGCAAACATGGAATTATGGGAATATGACGAAGAACCTTTCGAGGCACCCTTTTTGTTACTTGATCAGTTCGATATCTACTGATAAAACATTGCAGGCATTCTGTTTTCGAAGCATGTTGTCCATAATATATAATATGATCATTAGGACATGCATCTATAGTTTGATAATCCATTCCAATGTCTTTCATAATGGCATGCAAATCTCGATATGTGCAAGGTAAAATATTTGATGATGGTAACAAAAATTCACCTAACAGTCTACAACATAACAAATAACTTGTTAATGTAAAGAATATTAATCGTAAAAATTGCATTCTTATTTTACACATTAATTAACACTAAAAACAAATAGAAAAAAGTCATCATTTATGGATAATATGAGATGAAACATATTACATACCTTAGGATCTGTGTCATACAAGTGTTCGACAAATTATTCATAACCTTTAAGTTCACTAGCATCAATGTAGCGGAGATAAGATTTTCTCTTGATCCTTCATAAAGTCGTTTATTTTCCTTTTCTAATAGAGGTTCATCATAAATACCATCACTGTCCCCATCCTCATCCAGCTGAGAAAACAATTCTTGGATCATTTGATTTGTCCCATCATCTTCTTCCATGGGATCATTAACTTGATTTTTCCCATCATCTTCTTTCATGAGATCCTTATTTGCTTGATCATGTTCCTGAGCTTGTACAACATCATTTCTACTACTAATTGGTGCAATATTCTGCAAAAAGTTAGAGGTCAACTCTAACTTTATAATTACAAACAATCATGCAAAATTAATGTGTATAACAAATATTCAAACAACACACACAGACACACACACACACACACACATATAATCGACAATATAAAAACATATAATGAATATATAGCTAATAATTACCACGAGACGATATTCATTCAATCCCCCATCAATGTGCCTATATTTCCTACATTTGTTTTTAGTTGTTGCTATTAAAATTCTTACGAGACGTGTAGTGCAAAATATTTTGCAAGGGAAATAACATCTACCATCATCCTTTTCACCCTCTTTACTTTTTTTCCCACCTCTAATATTCTGCGACATTCTTCCGCACAAAAATACCCTTTCTGAACCATCGTTGTTATAACAAAGATTGTCGCAACATCTCTAATTCGTAAAATATTTATAGATATTTTTTTCATCGCAATAGCGATGAACATTGACCAAATCAATGTTGACTTTGTCAAAGAGTATAATGGTCAATGTTGACTTTATCAAATATTGTAACGGTCAATGGTTATCATCTCTCTTGCAACGAAAGTTGACCAAATCAATGTTGACTTTGTCAAAGAGTATAACGGTCAATATTGACTTTATCAAATAGTGTAACGGTCAATGGTTATCATCGCTC
Source organism: Picea engelmannii (assembly GCA_009831015.1). Taxonomy (NCBI): domain Eukaryota; kingdom Viridiplantae; phylum Streptophyta; class Pinopsida; order Pinales; family Pinaceae; genus Picea; species Picea engelmannii. The sequence goes on from ML804449.1 coordinate 142,196, forward strand.
TTGCGACGAATGCATAAGTTCATCGCAAGAGCGGCGATAGTCCACTATCTTCACATTCATCGCAAGAGCGACAAACATATGGATTCATTAATAGAGCGACGATTACAAGCTGGATTTATAATAAAATTGAAAAATTGAACTCTTTCTCTTGAATTTTGCGACGAAAGGGTACTTTCGTCGCAAGTAGTCGTCACAAATTTTTCAATATGTAGTAGTGAGAGGTACCCCAGTAGGTGAGGAGAAGATATCTAAGTATTTTTCCACGACCTTATCCACTTGCTTCTGATGTGTAAAGAGATCGGCTGTGGAGGCTCTGGATGTGGCTGCGAGCTTTCACTCACTCTAAGAGTGAATAACGAAGAAGACAAACTTCTCGGTCTGAGAGATTACCTTCCTTCATTACTTGGAAGATATCAAGGAAATAACACTAGGTGGGACTGCCTCGGGTATCCTGTACAATTTTCTGTTCAAAGTAATAATAACACTATGAGCCCTAGACTCATATACAACATGATGTTTCCATAAATAAGGTTGGCCCAAAAGAACATTACAGACTTCAAGAGGATAAAAATCACATAATACCTCGTCTTTGAAGGGCTCGATGTCATACAACAGTTGACATTGTTGGATGACGCAGAGATCGCTTCCTTGGCGGAGCCATCCAATTGTGTAGGGTTGTGGGTGTGACATTGTCGGCAGGGCTAGCTGCTTGACGACCTCTGCTGAGATGAGGTTCTTCTGCCTACTACTATCAACGATGAAGTTCAGCGGGATGCCTTTCACCCAAATTTGTGAATGGAAAAAGGCCCTCGCGCTCCTCTAGCTTGTCTGGTTCACCGGGCTAGAGCTTGGTGGTAGAATTGGTGGCACTGGGTTTTGCGTCAATAATCCATATTCTCCTTTATGGTTCTGACTAAAAGTCAGAACCATCATCTAATTCAGAGGGTTTCACCTCTGCCACCAGCGACTGCTTTGAGTGGCAATCAACAATGTTATGCCAGGGGCTCTTATGGAAGTTACACCACTTCCCAGTGTCTTTCTTTGTCTTTATGGTGTCCTTCTTTGCTTGCGGCTTGGACTGGTTGTCTTGACACTGTCCATATTTTCTCTTTCCTTTGTTTTGTGGGTTGGGTCCGCCCTTTCCTTTCTTTTGTTGTGAGGGGTTCCAAGGCCCAAATTTTCGCATCTTTTGTTTGAGGTTCTGCTCAATTTTGATGGCATATCTATAGGCCGCGCCCAAGGACAAGATGTCTAGAAATTCCATTTTGGTCTGGATGTATCTATGTAGATCACCGCGATACTTGAGCACCATATGTCACTCAAAATATTTGATACCCACCTTGGTGCGCAAGGTATGGAAGATATTTGTGAACTATGGCACTGCTTGGTCTCTTTCTTGCTGCAGTGTGGTCCATTTTGTATACAGGTCGTCATAACTTCTGATAGGGTAGTATTGTTCGTTAATAGAATATATAAAGGACTCCCAGGTGACCATGACTGTAAATAATGAGGGTTCCTCTGTTTCCTTTTGCTCACAGAAAGTTTCCCACCAATCTTTGACATGGGGAACGACTTTGAGGAGCGCAAAAGTAATATTTTCTCTGTTTGAAAAGTTATGGACAGAAAAATACCCTTCTAGTAGATTCAACCATTTGTATACAACATTTGCATCCATATAACCTTCAAATATAGGAATATCAAAGTTATTTTGTACCTTTAAGGGAGAGGCGCCTCCACTCGAGGAAGATGCGTCACCTGTTGGTAGCCACCGAAGGATTTGAGTAGAACTATCCATCATGTCATTCCTTTGTTGCGTGAGGGATTCCTCAAGCAACATTTTGAAAGGATCTCTTGTCTTGTCATATTTATTTTCTTCTGCCATGGGAGGTTGCTTGGGAGTGCGAGAGATTTTGTCCTCAAGAGAAACAATCTCGAGACCCAATTCTTTGTACTCTAACCTCGTAGGGGACATGCATTAAGAATGACAAGGAGTAGACTGCTTTGATACCACTAATCCAGATTTTATGAGTAGAACAAAATGAATACAAATTATTAAAAGATGCTTAACATAGAATAACAAAAATACAGTAAAATTGGTTTCTATTCAATAAGGAAATAAGATGAAACTGTAAAATACAGCGGAAAACAAGCTTGTTGGAATGATGGCGGTTTATCTCTAAGAAGAGATGTGACAGCTGCACTCATTCGCAAGAAGATGATTACAATGAGGCTCTGAAGGCATTTTTACAATAAGTGTGAATTCCAAAACCCTAGAAATCCAAAAACCTAACGCTAGGAGATGAATCGCCAAAAGTCATGTGGGCCCCATTGGGGTAAGTTAGTACATCAACTTCCCAGGGTCGTAACTTTTGCATACGATCTCCGTTTTAGGAACACGGTAGCCCGTTTGAAAGGTCTATCTGAGGAATACACATTTTTCTATCAAACTCTGAGTTTTTCATTAGTTTGATTGTAACGAGCTATAAAAATGTTGTTTAGGGACTCGAAACTACCCTGGAATTCAGGGACCCGAAAACTAGGATAAAACGACCAAACTGGAAAATTGCCAAAATGAACCAGTTGGGATAGGTGGGAAGCCACCGAAATCCATATCGATCAATAGAATACATATTTAGGGAGTATCCATGGCTAATTATTTACAATTATGATATCTTGGTATGTTCAAAGAATCTCCAAGAACAACTCAAACACTTGCAACAGTTTTATGATCTGGTGTTCAGGCACAGTCTAGTTTTATCCAAGACCAAAATGGAAATTGGGAAAATTGAGATCGAATTTTGCAGTTTTAGGATAGAAAAAGGTCAATTAATTCTCCAAGACCATATTTTTAAATCCTTTACAAACTTTCCTGACATTCTTCATGACAAAATATAGTTGCAGAGGTTCCTAGGAAGCCTCAACTATATTCATCCATTCTACAAAGGGCATGCAAATGATATTTTGATTCTGCAACAAAGATTGAAAAAGAATCCTCAAGATTGGAATAACACAATGACTAAAGTTGTCAGGAGGATTAAAGACAAGGTATAAAATCTTCCATCACTATCCCTACCTACTGGAGAAGGGAACTATATCATAGAAACAGATGCATCAAATAGTACATGGGCAGGTGTACTAATTGAAAAAATTAACGGAGTTGAAACTATACGTTCATATGCTTCAAGTTATTTTCGAGGAGAAGAACTTAATTACCCTTCCAGTCACAAAGAGATTCTTTTTGTAAAAAATACAGTGCTCCATTTCAGACTCTATCTCAAACTAGTAAAATTCCTAATTAGATCTAATCTGAAAATTTTACCAGGGATGTTAAAATCTGAAAAGCTCCTTATAGAGTCTCATTCTAGAATTCAAAAATGGATTTTATGGCTAGATAATTTTGATTTCATTGTACAACATAAACATGGTCATTTAAACTACCTTGTTGATATGTTAACCACGTAATCCAAGACTGCAAATTTAGCCAAGTTTTCAACAGGACCATCAAATAAAGGAAAACAACCTATGACTCAAGCAGATGAAGATCGAGATCGATCCACAAGGAGAAAATAAGTTTTGTCAGCAATAAGTCAATAAGTAATAGAGATGATAAAGAGAAAAAGAAGAAGAACAATTGTCAGCCACATTGATTGAAGAAATCAAGGATTCTCCCATGAAAATCCAGATCCTTGACAAATGGGAGCATAAGTCATTTGTAGGCCTAATAAATGCTTCAAAAATGATATGGGGATGCATTCAAAAATTATCCATAGACTATGATGATGAAGATATGTGTTATTGTGATATTGGCTTTGGACCAGTATGTTGGGAGCATTATTCCTTATTGTTACAACTAGCTCGTGAAAAGAGGGAAATTGTTGTTTGTGCAGATACTAGAAACTTAGTAAGAAAACCATGGACTGGATGGACTGGAATTTTGTTTGAAAGCTTTATGCCAAGGGAGGAATGGTCATGAAAAGGACCTCAATTTATTTTTTATTTTTAGCATGAACTTATGATTGCAGCTCAATATGAACTCTAGTTCAAATTCAAGCTAAAATTTGTTGTTGCATCTTTATACAAACTTGATCCTCCAGAGCTTGTACAATATGAACATGCATTAAAAGATAAGGATAGAAAAATCCTAGGAATAACCCCAGAAGAGGTACTCCTAACCCTTAAACTTTGAACTTTCTATCAAGGAGATTATCTTAAAGATCATAAGCATGCACTTATGCTCAGATCCTTTGTGGGTCATTGCCTTGATGATTTCCTCTTCCCAGTACCAGATGTACTTGAATCTCAGGATCCATATGGATACGAATCTGATATCTCCTAGACTAAAGAAGAGATTCATAATTTGAAAAATCTCATGGAGGATTAGTGCGGAAACATTGTGGACCCTAATTTGTACATAGTATCTATACTTTGTTGACATGCAATATTTTATAAAATCTTAAAGAGATGCTTTGTGGGTGGCAGTACACTCCACTTTGTACTTTGTGTGTTTTTCAACTATTTTATAGGCCATACCATTATGTTGGTGACATAGCACTCCACTTTGTATCTATCAAGACTGATTCGGGTCCCCATATGTCGAGAGGCCACTAAGGGATGAAATAACAAGTGGTTGTCCCTACTTGCCCTGATTCTTAGTCATATTTTGTATTTATATGTCAGGTCTGATTCGGGTCCCCATATGTTGAAATACCACTAAGGGATGAGATAACAAGTGGTTGTCCCCACTTTCCCCGAATCTTAGTTGTATTTTGTCTTTTGTCAGTCCGATTGGATCATGAGAAATATCCCCTCATGAAAATCATCTTCTTTTGACATAAATATGTCAGTTAGTAATTCTCGGTTAACCGACTGACGATGCTATAAGTAATGGCCTGAGCCTATTATTTGATCATTCGAGAGTTGGTATTCAGAGCTCTGCAAGTTTGAGTCTAAGTATTTTCCTCTGTGTCATAAGTCTGTAAATAGATTCAGTTTACGTATGCTCTCTCCTTGCATCTGTTGATGATCTTGGAGATCAAAAGTAATTGGATAGTCATCATGTTCTGGAATAAAAGTCATTCTTGTATGGATAAGTTCTGAAGTAGTCTATATGTAACGAAGATAGCCGAGATTTCACCTTCGATGAGAGTGAAAATTTCAACAACTCAAAACAGGATTGTGCAAAAGAGGTTCATGAGGAGGAGAATGAAGTTACTAGAGTTCCAGAGCCAGAAGAAGTTGAACCGGAGGAAGTCATTCATAAGGATAATGACATGGAAAAACCTCAGAGGCTAGCAGAGATTCCTTCTCACAAGAGAACACCAGCTTGGTCACAGGACCTCATCAGAGATGCAAAAAGATATGGTGCCCCAGAAAAATATCTTAGGGAAAGTAAGAAGTTGAAACCATATTCTAGCTATGTGGCATGTTTGTGTGATATCATGGATGCAAAATCGTCCATTTATGAAGAGGCTGCAGAAAAGAGGGTATGGAAGGATGCCATGGGGGAGGAATATCAGTCCATAATAAATAATTATATTTGGGATGTGGTCCCCAGACCGAAGGAGAAATCAATATTAAGTTCAAAATGGATCTACAAGACAAAACATGAAGTTGATGGAAGTATTGAAAAGTATAAGGCTATATTTGTGGCTCGAGGATTCTCTCAGAAGGAGGGCATTGACTATGAGGAGGAATTGTCTCCCATGGTGAGATATACCTTTATCAGGACGATACTTTTGTTTTCTACAGTGATGAAATGGAAGGTACATAAGATGGATGTGAAGACAACCTTCTTGAATGGTGAAATAAAAGAGGAAGTATATGTGGAGCAACCACAGGGGTTTGAGGTACATGATAGGGAGATGCATGTGTGCTGATTGAAGAAGGCTTTATATGGATTAAGGCAGGCACCCAGAGCATGGTATGGAAGGATCGACAATTTTCTGACGAGCTTAGAATTTAAAAAGAGAAGTGTAGATCCTAGCCTTTACTTTAAGGTTGTGGATGATGGTAAAGTAATACTACTGTTGTATGTGGATGAAATGTTTCTAACAGGTGTGGAAAATCTCATCTCAAAGTGTAAGAGAAAACTGGTTGTTGAGTTTGAGATGAAATATCTCGAGATGATTCATTAATTTTTGGGTCTCGAGGTATGGCAGAGACATGATGAGATCTTTCTGAATCAAGGGAAGTATGCAGTGGAAATCTTGAAGAGGTCCAGGATTATGGAAATTGCAAGGTAATGGCTACACCTATGGTATCAAATCTGAATTTGCTGCAAGATACGATTTTAGAGACTGTGGATGTTACTTTATACATGCAGATGGTGGGTTCGTTGATGTACTTGATGAACATGAGACTTGATATATGTTTTTTTGTGAACACCTTGAGTCTGTATATGGAGCATCCCAAGAAGGTTGATTTGTTTGCAACAAAACATGTGATGAGGTACCTTAAGGGTACATTGGATTATGGTCTCAGGTATGTGACAAATCATGAGTTCGGGTTACATGGATATTCAGATTCAGATTGGGCCGACAGTATTCTTGATCGGAAGAGTGCTTTGACATATTTCTTCAGTCTAGGCTTTAGTATGGTTTCATGGAACAACATGAAGAATTCATGTGTAACACTCAGTACGGCTGAGGCTAAATATGTGGTAGCATGTGCAACATGTAGAGAAGCAGTGTGGATTCAGAAGTTGTTGTCTGGGTTATTTGGTCTCAAACTGGAAGCGACCTGCATTTGGTGTGACAACTAGAGTTGCATGAATTTTTCAGAGAATCTGGTGTTCCATGACAGGTCTAAGCATATCGAGATCAAATATCACTATATTAGGGATATGGTGCAGAGGGGAGCAGTGGGGCTCTAGTATATGAATACCGAGGAGAGGGTTGTAGATGTGTTGACCAAGCCACTGTCGAGGACAAAGTTTGAGCACTTCAGGGACAAGATTGGCATGGTCCCTCTTCAAAGGGAGTGACGAGGTACATATGCATTGCAGGGTAGTGGAGGTCCTGAGGACATGTTGCATCTATTTGAGAGCTACCCACAGGCCTTAGATGCATTGGCTTTGAAGTCATAGGGGTGCACATGATGAGGTATAGATGCATTGTGGGGTAGTGGATGTCATGGTGACATGTTGAATCTATTTAAGAGCTACCCATAGGCCTTGGATGCATTGGCTGTGAAGTCATGTTGTACTATGAATATCCGATTATATATGGATTCATATGTTCAACAGTCAATGGTCATGAGCTCGTGTGGCAACAAAGAATACATTCCTAGTTAAGAGTGAGTGTTGATATTTTGATGTAACTACGGAAGATATTATTTTGTATTTGTATTGATCAAACCTTGAGAAGGTTATTGCAATCTTTTTGTATAAATTGGCTCAAAAGAAATTATTATTTTATTGTTATCTTTATTGTAAAAGTCAAAACGACCCCTCTTAGGGTTGCATCTTTTCGGGAGTCAGTTATGTGTATAAATAGAGGTCGAGTTCCTCTCATTTGTACACACACAAAACTCACTTTCTCTTGTGTATTTGGAGCATAGCAAAGGAGGTCTAGCGCATGAGGTCTGGGTTTTTTGATATTTGGTATCTTGGTCTTGGTCTATTTGTGGAGATCTATAACGTGGCATTGTACTGGTTGAAGGAATCTATACTGAAGAATTGGTTGTTGGGTGTTCTCCCCCACGAGGGTTTCCCAGGATATATCTTGTATTATTTGATTGTTTATCTTTCAATGATCCTATTACATGCAATTTTTAATGAATGTTAAGGAAGATATTTGTAACTTCTAAAATAATAACAACCTACTAGGGGAAATGTGAGTTCTAAGGAAAACTCTCCACAAGTGTGAAAGATGTTAAGTTTTGAGATATTATTAGGTTTCTTTTCAATTTACTAGATAACAATAGCATAGGTAGGATGACTGAGAGAAACACAATCACAAGATACAAAACATTTATCTTGGGAAACCCTCATGGGGGAGAAAACCTAGCAAAACTTCCTTAATATAGATTGCCAATACAATGCCAAGATAAAAGACCAAACACTAGAGAATAACCAAGATTGAGCAATGTGCCTCTCTCTTCCTTCTTCTCCCAACTTCAACTACCTCCAAAATTGTGCACTGAGTGAGTGGCTTGAGTGGGTGATCAAATGAGGCACTAGCCTCTCTTATTTAGACTGGCTGGCAGGTGCTAGGGAGGTATCTCTTCACTGGGCAGGGCTGACTTCTTTATCTAGTGGCTAAAACCACTTTAATTAGGCCTGGGGGCCGATTTCTTGATTAGCAACATATAATTAGGGTTTGACCAATCAACAAAAGGGGATTTGGTCATTTACAAAGACCGACATGATCAATCCACAAAAGGGGATTGATCTAATTAATAATATCTCAATAATAGGTAGAATATTATTTGCAGTTACAATATTTCAACACTCCCCTTTAACAAGAAGTGTATTCTACAATACATCATCAGAGAGAGAGAGAGGGAAGCAACATCATCATTGTCTTCAACACTGACTGACACATCTATAAATCATCAGAAGTTTTCCTCATCATCAATATCATCATCCACAACATGGAGCTCGAATGGAATCATCATCATCTGCATCAACATCAATTAGTATAACACAAATACACCACCATCATCAATAACAACACGAGGCTGATACAACATCAACAACAACAACATCATCAACAAGGACATGATATAACATCATAGTTAGCACAAGGTTGATACATCATCAACAACAACATCATCATCACCACAACACGAATGTTGGAGCAACAACATCATCACAACACGAAGGTTGGAGCATCAACATCATCATCATCATCATAGAGAAACAAAATGAGGTAGGTGTAACAACATTTTGTGGTACTATGACATTCCCTAAGGAGCTTCCCAGGAATCATAAGATTCCCTAGGATATAAAATCATAATGGAGATACCACGTGGTACTCTGACAGACTGTCCTTACCGGACCTTCGGGATCTGCCCAGGAATCAAGAGATTCCCTAGGATTATAAAAATCCTAATGGAGCTACCATTATTGACCACAACTAGCATATACATGCACAAGTACTCTGACAGAGCGTCCTTACTGAACCTTCGGGATCTTTCCAGGGATGATCAATCCCCTAGGATATAAAATACTAACTGAGCTACCCGTTGTTGGTCAGGATACCATAATATCATCAACATCACTTCCCCTTTCGAGGGAGGTCCTTTCGGACTATACCAAGCTTGTCTTGAAAGTGCTCAAACTTTACACAAGACAGAGGCTTGGTCAACACATTGCAGCCTGCTCATATGTGCTAACATATTAGAGCTTTATGTCTCCTCTCTACACCATATCACGAATGTAGTGATACCATATTTCTATGTATTTTGACTTGTCATGGAACACATGGTTCTCTGTCATCTTTATGCAGCTCTGGTTATCACATAGAATCATGGTTGCTTCCATATCTAGGTCAAATAGACCAGTCAATAACTTCTGAAGCCATATGGCTTCACAACTGGCGAAACATGTAGCAATGTATTCCTCTTCTATTGTGCTGAGAGAAATACTGGATTGCTTCCTACTCTACCATGAAGTCATGGTTGACCCCAGACTGAAACAACATCCTGAAGTGCTCTTTCTGTCATAAACACTTCCAGCCCAATCTGAATTGATATAACCAATTAGTCTAAAGTCATGATCTCCATTATAACAAAGGGAAAATTCCAATGTACCCTTAAGGTATCTCATCACATGTTTTGCAACAACAAGGTGAACACGTTTGGGTTCTACCAGATACTAACTCAAGGTGTTCACAATAAAACATATATCTGGCCTGGTGTTCATCAGATACATCAATAATCCAATGATATGTCTCTACAACGTGGCATCAACCAATTCTGACGAAGTATCAAGGTACATCTTCTAAGCATGGCCTAGAAAAAATCAGAGGCAACTGAAGTTAGAGACTAGAACACTATGGATGTGGGCAAGCATCTCTTTGGACTTAGGAATTATTTGATCATGCTACAAAGAAAGTAATTGAAATTACCGGCCTCCTTGGACACTCTCTCTGACCTAGCAACTCACATCATAGCGTGCATCAACCTCCTTCATACACATTACCAACCTAGAGATTCGAATGATTCTATAGTGGTTGCCATGAATACAACACAATACTGCCTCATTTTGAGTTGTAATTGACGATGAATACAACACAACACTGCCTCATTTTGAGTTGTAATTGACGATGAATACAACACAACACCGCCTCATTTTGAGTTGTAAAAATGTTCAATAAGTGTGAACTCAACAATTTTGATTATACAAAACAACAATTACTATGAAAGAAAATTTCTAGATAACCTAGTAACTCTAGAACCCATTTAGGATGAGATGCATAAGTTAATATAAGTTAGTCTAAGATCTGGAAAGAAAAGTTTAAGCTAATCATATAAAAACTTAAAAAAACCATTATAAAAATTAAGATGGAAGAAAATTTAAAATTAATATTATAAAAGCTCAAGAAAAATAAAAAAATGATAATAATTTAAAAAACTTTTAGGTATTAAAAAATTTGTAACTCATTTTTAAAAAAATTGGTTAAATACTCAATCCAATCCGAGTTAAACTATATTCATATTACTTTATTTATAAAGAAAAGGAAATTTGATCATTTCTAAACATTTATATGAAAAAAAACTTTATTTTTATTAGAAAACTCAATTTTTATATTAAAACCAATTTTATTTTTATTGGAAAACCGAATTTTTATATTAAAAATGAGGAAGAAATATATTCTTGAAATGCCTTTTGGAGGGGGTTCACTCAAGGAGTCTATACTGGTTTCGCTGGAGTAACTGTCGCTGCTCTTCCCTCCCTCCTATTCTAATGAAGAAGTTAGGGGCGTTAAGGGTGTTAGAAGTGAACGGGAATGAGTTGGAAACGTTGTGGCCAGAGGAATTACAGGTAAATAAAAATTTGTCAATAATTAAAACTAAAGATTAAATTCTAAGCGGGAAATTTTCTAGTGGTTCGGTGATACCCTGGTCGAGATTATTTTTCTTTCAATACTTCATTTTAACCATCTTGATCCCTGGTGATGGGGTGCCTCGGTTATCTGGTTTTGCTTTTCGTTCTAAATTTTAATTAGAAGATTATGTAAAATATGAGAGTGCGGTGGTGTAGTTAATTAGAAGATTATCTAAACTATGAGAGTGCTTTAACATAAATAAATCGACCCGGGTCTTACCATTGTTTTGAAAATTTCAAATATCGAATAGATATCCTTTGAGCTAGCCATTTAATAACTCTCACGGTTGCTGTTAATGAGAATTAATTGAATTTGTTGAAGCATTGGGAGATGAATTAAGATTCAATTATCAACATGAATTCATGCATAACATTACCTAATTCCCAATGATCTTAAAGAACAAAGTTTTTCTCAGTGTCTTTTTCCGGTTAGTTTTTGTTCCAAATCCTTCTACCTTTAACACTTTACTTTAATTAAAGGAATTATTAAAGTAAAGTGTTTTTATTAATTAGTTGAATTTGATATAATGAAATGATAAAAGTAACTAGCAATAGTGAATTAAATTTTAGTCATTGATCTCAAGTGAGGTGAGATGTAATCTCAGCTGTGTTGATTCTCAAATGTGTTAAGTCTTTTGTAAGTTCTCTCTTATTTATTTCTTTCCTACACTTAGAAAATTTTCGCGACGCGGGTTTACAAGGCATTTTCATTTTCTTCAAAATTCCGCAACCTCCAAAATATACCATCATGTTCCTCCACTTTCATTTTGCACCCATAGATTTTTTTCAAAATACTTCACCGCAGGTCTAATACATTTCTCTGATTTACTTGTTTATGATCACGCCCCCTCCATCCGACCAATTTCTTATAATTAGTTGATTTTTTTATGATCTACCGCACTCCGTGGGTTGTTACGATTTCTTCCACATACTCTCCACCCCCCGCCAATCCACAATGATGCGACTCTCCATTCATTTTCATCATTCCATACCCACCGACCCACCATACTTCATTACCTCCACGATGTCTTATACTTTGTCAACTTATTAAGATCTCACCATGAGCCACTGTAGCTTTATGACTCCTCTTTACATACCCCTAATCTTGATTGTTCCGATTCATTTTTATAATGAGTCAATTTGTTAAATTTCATCGCAGGCCACGGGTCTATGGGTTCATGATCATTTCATCATGTCTCCACATACTCCCGACTCCACTCCCTCGCCATTCTCATATCCCACCATTCCATTATCTTGATTCTCAATCATCCCGCGATAATCCACATCCTTTCTTGTCACTCTCCCCAAGGTACAATTAATGCAAATCTCACTGAAATAACAAATTGGTTAAGTGTTAAAAGGTTGTTATTAATGACGACCTTCTCGAGACAACTCTTCATAAATTCAAATTTAATTCATATTAAGGATCCTTTGAAGCAAGAGTCTAAAGTGTATTATAATAAAAAGGTTAACTTTGGTAACATTTACAAAGGACTGTACATCAATCCACCAACTTCATTAAGCATGACAACTAGAAGAAATGAGAGCTTCTGCAAAGATACCATAAATTATTTTGGATGTGAAGATCAAAAGTTTCAGTGGTCAAGAGCATACATATATTATGCTTCATTGTTACCTCTAGAGAGAAGCTTGTTACCCCCAACTTAGGGGTAACTAAGGAGATCATGTCTCAAGGCCCACAGGTTGTAGACATGGAGTGCCGAGAGCCAGATGGACAAAGCATAGCCCCGGAGGGCCCCTTCTTTACATTGATGCATCCTACACATCACCTGTAGTAGCGTCCACCACACCGGTCTGGTTCCCACAAGGCAGTGGGTCTTGCTCCATGAGGTAATGAGTCCAGGTATCATGGTATGGATCACTCTAATATTTGAATCATTTGAACATGTTGCAAAGAGTCTTTCTTGATTTTAGAACGTTTTCTTGGAATTTATGCTCTTTGTATTATTTAAACATGGGGGGATGTCATTGTGTCCTAGTGATTTGGTTTCCCTTGGGAATAGGTTGCTACGGGATGGTTCCTTGAAGAGTCATCATCGATTCCCTACCATAATTGTCACTTTCCATTCTTCATTCCCTCCACCTCCTCACATTTTGGGACTTTCAAGTGTACTAACCCAAGAAGGGAATGTACCTTATCTCATGGGAAGAAGGGGCTAAAGGCCCAAAGGGTAAAAATAGCTGGAAAAAGATAAAATCCAATCATCAAACCTGTGATATGCTTCGCCTAGGGATCCCCTAGAAAGCAATGAAACACTTCTCTATAAGAAGAGGGGACCTACAAAATAAATGACAATGAACACTCAAGGTGTCAGTTGGTGTTTAAGAGGTCTCATCACGAGCTAGCCTATCATGATCATAAGTATTTAGCAATATGACATTACCATTATCTGGTCACCAAGCCAGGGTAGTGGCTCTTAGTTGCATGACTAAGGGAAAGGGGGTCTCATCATGTGCCGACCTTCTCATTTCTGTGAGGTATTTGTGAATTACACCATTGTATCTGGACACTAAGCCAGGACAATGTCCTCCAACTAATTCCTTGAAACATGAAGAAAAATAAAAGAAAGAGCTAAGAAGGAGAAAATAACAATAAATGGGCTTGGAAAAAATTGAAATTGAGGACAAGGGGCAGCTCACCCTCCACAAAAGCACCCATGGGTAAGACCATACAAACCCTTGTATGTCATGAACCCCATGCCCATAATTTTACCCCACACCATCTCACATACACACATGACTAGGAAAGGTTCCACTTAGGAAAGACCCTGGACCTGGGAGTCATTGACCCAATAGGGCACCTTGAGACCCCTCCCAAACCTAAATTTGGAAAATTATATAACGTCTTTGAGCATTTCTTTGGTTTAGGTTGTGCTTATGTTTAATTGGGTGCCCTGCAATTTAAACAACTCTTGCCAAAATGTGTTGGTGAAAGTTGGGTCACGATTAGATACAATAGAGGTTGGCATGCCATGTAACTTGAAAATATGATCAAGGAAAACTTGTGCGATTAGTGCTGCTGTGAAAGGGTGAGGTAAAACACAAAAATGAGCATACTTGGAGAGGCGATAAACGACCACCATGATGAAGGACTTGTTCCCTGCTTTAGGAAGGTCCACTATAAAATCCATGGAGATATTTGTCCACATTAAAGCTGGAATGGGTAGGGGTTGTAGGGAACCTGAAGACTTGATAGTTCCACCTTTATTACATTGGCACACCTCACATTCAGAGACAAATTGAAGTATATCCTTCTTCATGCATGTCTAGAAAAAAGAACGACAGGGACGAGCATATGTCTTTTGGAAGCCCGAGTGACCCGCAATAGTTGATGAGTGCAACTCATTTAAGATATTCGACTTGAGTGCTGAAGATGGTGATAGAACCATGCGATCCTTATATCATAGATTATTATCCTTCCAAGTGTAGCCAGTGGGAGGATTAGGGTCATCCCGAAGACATTTAATGATCCTGGAGATAGTCAAGTATGTTAGCCACTCCTGGCGTACTTCCTCAAGCGAATCAGGGACTGATAAGGATAAGGAAAAGAGGGATCCATCCTCCTCATGCTGTCATGACAAAGCATCAACCACTATATTGTCTTTGACTTTTTTATATATGATTTCATATTCATAACCCAACATTTTAGTCAACCACTTGTTTTTTTCAGGGGAGGATAACCTCTCCTCCAAAAAATACTTTAGACTATGGTGATCTGTTTTGATCTGAAAATGATTTCCCAAAAGGTATGGCCTCCATGTGTGCACTACATGTAGAATGGCCATCATTTTTTTCTCATACGTGGATCTTCCCAAGTTGCACCCACTCAACACTTGGCTAGTAAAGACTAGAGGTTGGCCCTATTGGGTGAGGCCGACACAGATACCAGTGACTGAAGCATATGATTCTACCACAAAAGTTTTTTTTGAAGTCAGGCGTTGCTAGGACAAGAGTAGTGCACATGGCGCTTTTTAATGCGATGAAGGCTTGCTCCGTATTAGGTGTCCAATGAAATGCATTCTTCTTAAGAAGGTCAGTCAAGGGCTTAGAAATTTTTCCATAATGGTGGAAAAATTTCCTGTAATATCATGTGAAACCGAGAAAACCCCTTAGTGATTTAAAGTCGTGGGTCACGACCACTCTTGCATAGCTTGTATCTCCTTAGGTTCAACTTTTACCCCTTTGTGACTCACAATGTGTCCCAAGTACTCCACTTCGTTGGCTCCAAAGGAACATTGGGTCATTTTGACAAACAATTGGTTGTCTTGCAACAAGTGAAGGACTTTGTCCACATGAAGAAGGTGGCTATCCCAGGTGCGGTTGTAAATGAGGATGTCATCAAAGAAAACTAGGACAAATTGCCGAAGGTAAGGTTTCAATAGTTTATTCACGAGACTTTGGAAGGTGGATGGAGCATTACAAAGGCCAAAATGCATGACCAAGAATTCATAATGTCCTTCATGAGTTCTGAAAGAAGTCCTCAGAATATCTCCCTCCTTCATCCTAATCTGGTGATAATTGGAGTGAAGGTCCAATTTGGTGAAGACACAGGAACATTGGATTTCATCCAACATATCATCAATGATGGGAATGGGAAACTTATCTTTGATGGTCAGTTTAATTAGAGCCTGAAAATCAGGACACATGTGTCGAGTACCTTCTTTATTTAAGACCATCACTACTGGTGAAGAATATGGGCTTGTACTATGGAAAATTATCCCCGCCTCAATCACAGGTTCCAACTCAAACCAAAAACCTACAATCTCTCATTCCCCATATGCCTTCCCCACCCCAGGAAGTGTGCCCCTTATCTGCTCAACAATTCCCCAATTTCCCCACTTCCTTTCCAGGGCTTCAACAATAGCCATAATAGGTCTCAGATCCCTATATCTGTAGTGTTGGCACCTTCGGAAATAAATCCCAACAATTCTCTCACCTAGAGAGAATGGTCACGGGCTTGAAAACCTGCTTCTTCAATGTCCCACGGGTCTGATAACCTGCTTCTTCAGTCCAACTCCCAAGCTAACCAGGGTATAGGTATAGGTGACAGTAGCAGCAGGATACATATCCCCTGGATGAGTGAAGGAATGATGATGGAATGATAGGAAAATGAACTAAGTCCAAACTATATGTATGCATATTCTCAACTTGACAATTGTCATGTTGAGAACTACCTTTGGCCCACTTTTCCCCATCCTTAGAACTTAGGATAAAACAATTATCAATTGTTTATACTTTAAGAATATTAATATAATATTCCTTTGGGTTTAAGCCCTCTTAACTTAGCCCCTTATCTCAACTTTTATTCTCCCTTTTCCTAACTAGTGGAGTTTAGTACCCCATACTCTTTTACATGGTTGGTATGCCGCAGTGATGTGTTTTTATTAATATTTTCATGTGATTACATTTACATTTATAATATAGGAATACTGTCCTTTTTGTATCCAGGATCACTAACCTTAAAAACATAAACATATACACAAAAGGTTCTATGGCCTCAAAATCACGCACTTAAGCTGATGTGTGCAGAATCTTGGGATGTGCACACTCTTCTTTTAGTGCACAAGACATGTGCACGCTATACTATGGAATGTGCATACAAATCTAATTCTAAGGCTTGATACAGACAACTCACCAACTTATATACATATGTACATTTATATTTACATTTACAGTTGGGGTTCAGTCTAGGGGTATTACATCCTCGACCTTGACTGCCTCATCCTCGTCCTCGACCGTAGTAATCATTTATTCGACCGTAATTATTAGTTTGGTCAATAGCTTCTGTATGATACATTGTTTTTACATTGGCTCGATTTTGTGCATTTAAATAACATTCTGATGTTCTGTGACTATGAGTTTCACATATATGACACCACTTAGTGTTCTTTAAATTGTGTCGGAAATCCTGCACAACATGGTTGGTTAATGCTTCACATATATTACAATATGTTTGAGCTTGTACTCTATGAGCATTTGTTGTTATTGGTAGATGATCGGTGAGGCTACAAGTATCCTTTGTATGTCCTTCTTCAAAGCACGCAGTACACCATAATTCATTTCTTATTATGGATATATTTTTTATGGTTTGTTGTAAATGCTCTATTTTCCTTCCAATATTTCGATCGACGAGGAGGTCTATGGGTCATCATCGTCCAACTCAATGCGTTGTGCTTTCTGTAATGCATCTTCACAATTAGTTATTTCATACAAGTGTACTGGTGAACAGATTCGTTGTAGAAGACCAAATACATACCATTGTACTAACAAACTTTGATTGATCATGGACAATATTTGGCTTAAAAGATCTTTGAATCTTTTTTCATATTCTCGGACCAACTCGCCTGGTCTTTGTTTTATTTATTTCAATTTTTTAGCAGCCAAGTGTGTGACATCTTAACCTTTGAAGAATATTAGGAAACTATTTTTATTTTTGATTTTGAGCAATTCTGATTTTCTGTGAAATTCATAAACCATGTTAAAGCACGATGTTGAAGGGAAACACCAAATTATGCCATCTACTTATATTCATCTATGATGTCCATAGCATCCCATAATTTCTCACACACAAACTAGTGTCTTTTTGGGTCCTCATCTCCCCCATAGTTGGGGGTGTGGTTAAATCCAAATTTTATTTTGTTTTTAGGAATAATTGCTTTTTGTGGT
The DNA here is from genome assembly GCA_009831015.1 of Picea engelmannii. Classification (NCBI taxonomy): domain Eukaryota; kingdom Viridiplantae; phylum Streptophyta; class Pinopsida; order Pinales; family Pinaceae; genus Picea; species Picea engelmannii. The sequence continues at coordinate 159,933 of ML804449.1, forward strand.
GTTTGGGTTACCAAACTTTTCGATTGAGTTGTTGATTCTTCAGTCGGTTTTTCTTGCGTCGCCTCTTCTGTTGGTCGGTCTTCTACCAGATCGTATTCGAGAAATAACTGCTTCTTGTTGACTATGGAAAGTATTTCTTCGGTTTGAGAAATTTTCTCTTTGTACTATACTAAATGTCGCTCCAATGGTCGTGTTGGTTCGCAACTCTGATTTATTAAAATAATTTCTTCTCTTGATACTAGATTTGGTAGGGGGACTGAGTCGGTGAGATCCTTGATTTGGATGAGCATGTTGTCAAATTCATTTCTTCTTGGCTCAATGATGAGCATTTATCTTAGGTTTCCATGCTTGTCAGTTCTATACCATAATCTTGCAAATTGGTCGTTGATCTGAAGTCTTTGTTGGAGGAACTCTTTTATTCATAGGCTAGTTTCTGGAATGGGGGAAGAGCGTATCACTAGTCCTAACTCTTTGTAATCCATTATTTCAGGTTGGTCTTGCGATTGATAGGAATTCATTCTAGCCTCTATCAACTGTGCATCACTTCTTTCGTCGGGGGTCTTCGTGACTATTGTTATTTCCAGCTCTGGTCGATTTATTTCAGACTCCGATTGTTCATGCACTCTATCAGGATAACCCTCCCTGATCATTTTTCTATTTGACTTCTGACTATTCCACAGGTTACGAAGCTCTTCTTGTTTCTTTTTCCTTTTATCTTATTCCAATATTTGGATGTTAGTAGCTTGCTTATGTGCTTCTTTTCCTCTCGACCACATTTATACTTTAGTAATCACAACTCTTAGTATGATTTTCTTGCGACATCTCACAACTTCGACCGACCCCCCATTGTTGACCCGACTTACTCAAAGTCAGTGGTGTTGGCCATGTTCATTTTCTCAGAAAGTAGTTCCAGGATGGTCTTTTGTCCTCGCAGCTTGCGTCAATAAATCCTTCCCACTCTTCGTCCCTTTCTTCAAGGTCGCTATTTGGGAGCGGTGCAACTAGTCGAGGTCAGTCTTCAACAATGTCATTGACTCCCTTGTCGAGGAGAAATTTGTGAAGCGGTGTCAGAACAATACACAAGAATCCTTCGTGCAAGTTTGTTTAAAATTTTTCTTTTATTTTATCGAAAGATGTTCGATATTTAATGGCTTGCTCTAAGATATAATCTTCGACAATTCTCTCGAACCAATCGCGTAAATTTGTTCATCCTCTGTTTGTGAGCTTGAGGCCTAATTTCTCATCTGGTATTAAATTACGCATTACCCAGTGTTAGCGACAATTCTTGTCTTCGACATCGGGATATCTAGGTCTATAGGTTGCACGAGGAGCGCCCAAGCGCAGTGCACATAAGAAGTCCTTTTCGGGCCTAAAATCAAGAAAGCGGGCAAAATTATAGTGTCAACGGTCCGGATTCATCCAAAGGACCAGATCAACGGTTGGCGGGAAATCACGATTAACGAAGTTACGCCGAGGTTAGCGCAATGGATAGCGCCCATATTTTGTGCAGGGAAAGATAGAAGCCGTCCATCCAGAGGACACGTGGTGCGAGATCTAGTCGCGTTGGTGCTTGGGCATTCGGGAGTTCGAAGGGTAAAGTTTCCATGTTGCCCTATATCTCGAAACCACGAACCCCGAAAGCGTCGAAGGCACCCAAAGTAGGGCCCGCAGTATTACGGAGCATTCTCAGCCGTCCATCTAAAGGGGACACCTGGCACCCAATCGAGCCATCTCGACATTTCGCCCATCGCGACTCCAAGGCGCAAGGAGCAGCTCCGTCGTATTCTCGATACGCGAGGTGCCGGGAATTTCCAAGACTCAAGCCCACAGCATTGCCGAGTGGGTCCAGGACCGTCAGATCTAAGAAGGACGCATGGCGCCAAATTTAACCATTTTGGCGTTTCACTCATAGCGACTATGATAAACAAGGATCAGCCCCTCCATATTCGCGAACGCCGAAAGTGCCTTCAAGAATAAACGCAGGGTCATAGCCCACAGTCACTTGAGAAAGGAAGAGAGTTATGCAAAGGTGCCAAAGCGTCGGGTTTTGCCACAGAAGGGAATACCGCATCCTCCAAGACCAGTTCAACCTGACTTTGATCCTGGTCCTCGCTAAAGAATTAAATGAAGCTAAACACAGGTAGTTGAAACCTCAACTCATTTATTAAATGCAAGGTATGGGGGTTCCAACAGACAATCTTCCTTAGACGGTCCTATACACTGATTTTCTCCAAAGGGTCATGGTTGGTCCTCATCTAACTAGAGAAAGTTTGCGCACACCATGTTGGCCTTTAATGTTGCAACTATCTCCCCTGCAGGAGCCATGTGCAGTTAAGGTGGCGTCTAACGAAAGTTATCTGTCCGAATTCGGCTGAAGGGACACCACACCTTGGATGACTGAACATGCCTCTGATAGGAAAATTTTGCTTAGTATATAGACTCAGTCTTTGTATTTTGTAATGGATCGATGGTTGAGCAAGGCTCCCGATTGTAAAGTTTTGATGAAAGCGCTGGTCGCTCTGGTTAATGTATATGGCATTTGAGACTTCTTACTTTATGGATGTTAGCCTCTTTTCCATCTCTTGTATATTGTGTTAGAACAGCTCAGAATTGGAGGATCCAGTCGAGTTGTAGCTGTTATAGGATGATGTAGGTTGGATCACTGTAACAGTTACATTGTTTCTAATCGGTTCCTGTTATTTTCGTAGCGCTGAACGAATTGGAATTGGAGGATCCAGTCGAGTCACTCTTCAGCTCTTTGAAGCTCCGGACCAAGAGGATCTTGGCTTCTGAATTTTTCATCCTCAAGCTTCCAAAGGCCTGTCGCCCTAGGCAATTTTTTTCATCCTTCTCACAAGTCTTCTATCTACCACCCTTTAATCCATTCACTGACAAAAGTTGGATCAAGACCTCCCTTGCTGCATACATACCAGGCCTGGTTTCCTGAGTTAAGGTTTTATATTCTCGAGTCTTTATCCATTTGATCACCTCATTAAACAAATTGTGACATAAAACTGATGGGCATCGGGCTCTGCTCCTGCAAGCAATCTAAGAGTGACTTCCGACGCTAACATTTCTGGCGTCGTTGTCGGGGACAAGAAGTTGAAGATTTTCCCTGGGCATAACGACATTGAGCCTCTGATTTTGAAGGTGCATCAGACATCAGAGCCCTTAAAGATTGCTACTGTGCACTTGGCGACTCCACTGTGGCGACTCCTTTGTTTCCACTTCACTGTTTCAGCTGTAGCTATTGTTAACACACCTGAAAGCTGACCCTAAGGAGATTTCTCGAGAAGGTTTTAGCAGCTGCTTTCTCAGCCTGAGAAGCTTCCTGGGGTAACAACAACGTTAATATCTGGCCTTTGACCAGACACATTCGAAGCTGTAAATATTTCACCTGGCGACTCCATGATTCAAGGATCAATCAACGACTCCACTGGTTCAATATGGAGAAAATCTTAGCTAAAAGGTTTGCTTTCTGTGACTTTTCCCAGATAGTTGGTTTTCCTAATGCACTTCCTGATAGAGACATATGGGAAAATTTCCTCCCTGAATTTCATGCAAATAGTTGGGAGGTACCAGCTGAGAATTTACTGGACTTTCATGAGGTTATTCATCGACTTAATATCATGTATGAAGATGTCCAAATTAAGTTGTTCAAGTATTCATTGAAGGGAGATGCTCTTGAATGGTGTCGGTCTCTTCCCGCTGCAAGCATCTGCTCTTTAACAGGTTTTCATACAGCTTTCAATTCATTTTGTAAAGATTATTTTCCAGCTGATTGTTTGTATGAAAACTGTTGTGAGGAGTTTTCTTCGCTTCATGAAGCCTCTACTGGCCCTGAAGACCAGGTCCATGATGAAGCTTTTACTGTGGAGGAAAGCATTTGCCAAGAAAATATAGAGGTGTTGAATGATATTAATTGTGTTAGCCCTAGAACTGAAGCATATGACATTACATCAGATGCCTCTATTATTTTAGATATTCATAACGATCAACATGCCTCTTGTGGAAATTGTGAGTTTATAGAGCAAATGTGGTCCATGGTAGATGACTCACCTGGATATTGGGTTGAAGCAAATGTTCCTAGCAGCTCTGCTCATGATGATGAAGACCCTCTCTTTTTAAAAGAGGGGTTAGTTGTGGAAGAGGATTCTTCTCTTTTCCTCCAGGGGGTTTCTCACGATATATTTTTACCTAGGATTAAAGAGAAAAATATTATGTATGAGCAACCAGAACCAGCAGGTCCCACTATCCCTAAAACATAATTTTTTTACGGGATCACTGTTCTAGAGGAGGATCATACCAATCAAGGACACCCCCTTTTTGATGTATATTATAATGATGATGAGAAACAAGCTTATCCTACATTTGATCACTATAAAGATATTGAAGAGCCAATCAGCAAGCAGAACCACCCCATGGTCCCTATTTATGATGAATATGAATCAGACCTAGGGGAGAGACAAGAAGAGGAGCAGAAAGAACGAGTGGAACATGTGACTTCCTGCCCGGAGCCCGCCCATTCACCTATGCAGACTCATGAAGTTCAGCCCTGTAGGAGTAGCTGTGGAGCAGAGCAGGCCTGCTGCTACCCTTTTCATAGGGTTTTCCACTCATTCTATGATCCTGTCAGCGAGTACATGGAGTGGAATGTCCTTTATGCCTTGGAGCCCCCTATTCCATATCAACTTCAACTGGTGAGGAGAAGTTTAAGAGTGTAGCCGTTCTGTTATCACGGTTACACCATCTACTGGTAATCATCGACAGAAAGAAAGAGCTTCCCTTCAGGGAGTTACTTGATTGGCTATGGTGGAAGTCTGCTTTCACCTAGCTCCATGTAAAGTGTTTGATTGGTTTAGGATTGTATATAAATAAGCTCCTTTGAGCATGTATCTTTATTTTGTTGCTTTTATTTTTTGGCCTATATTTTCAGCAGCAGGATGTTTTGAGCCTGACTCCATAGCCCAATAGCAAGGCACTTAAGCTACGGAATGAGTTCTTAGAGCATCACAGGGATGAATCTATCCCCCATGGAGCCTAATGTTAGTGACAATTCTTTTCTTCAACATCGGGATATCCAGGTTTGTAGGTTGCACGAGGAGCGCCCAAGCGCAGCGCACAAAAGAAGTCCTTTTTGGGCCTAAAATCAAGCGAGCGGGCAAAATTATAGTGTCAATGGTCCGGATTCATCCAAAGGAGCAGATCAACGGTTGGCTTGAAATTGTGATTAACAAAGTTGCGCCGAGGTTAGCGCAATGGATAGCGCCCATATTGTGTGCAGGGAAAGATAGCAATCGTCCATCCAGAGGACGCATGGCGCGAGATCTAGTTGCGTCGACGCTTCGACATTCGGGAGTTCGAAGGGTAAAGTTTCCATGTTGCCCTATATCTCGAAACCCCAAACCCCGAAAGCGCCAAAGGCACCCAAAGTCGAGCCCACAGTATTACGGAGCATTCTCAGCCGTCCATCCAAAGGGGACACTTGGCACCCAATAGAGCCATCTCGGCGTTTCGCCCATCACGACTTTGAGGTGCAAGGAGCAGCTCCGTCGTATTCCCGATACGCGAGGTGCTGGGAATGTCCAAGACTCAGGCCCACAACATCACTGAGTGGGTCCAGGACCGTCAGATCTGAGAAGGATGTGTGGTGCCAAATTTAACCATCGTGGCGTTTCGCTCATCGCGACTATGATAAGCAAGGATCAACCCCTCCATATTCATGAATGCCGAAAGCGCCTTCGATAATAAACGCAGGGTCACAGCCCGCGGTCACTTGAGAAAGGAAGAGAGTTATGCAAAGGTGCCAAAGCGTCATGTTTTGCCACAGAAGGGAATACCGTATCCTCCAAGATCAATTCAGCCCGACTTCGATCCTGGTCCTTACTAAAGAATTAAATGAAAATGAATAGAGGTAGTTGAAACCTCATCTCACTTATTGAATGCAAGGTATGGGGGTTCTGGTAGACAGTCTTCCCGAGACGGTCCTATACACTAATTTTCTCCAAAGGGTCATGGATGGTCCTCATCTGACCAGAGAAAGTCTGCGCATGCCATGTTGGCCTTTAATGTTGCAACAATATCCCCTGCAGGAGCCATGCGAAGTTAAGGTGGCGTCTGACGAAAGTTATCCGTCTGAATTCAGCTGAAGGGACACCACGCCTTGGATGACTGAACATGCCTCTAATAGGAGAATTTTGCTGAGTATATAGACTCAGTCTTTGTATTTTGTAATGGATCGATGGTTGAGCAAGGCTCCCGATTGTAAAGTTTTGATGAAAGTGGTGGTTGCTCTGGTTAAGGTATATGGCATTTGAGACTTCTTACTTTATGGATGTCAGCCTCTTTTCCATCTCTTGTATATTGTGTTAGAATAGCTCGGAATTGGAGGATCCAGTCGAGTTGTAGCTGTTATAGGATGATGTAGTTTGGATCACTGTAACAGTTACATTGTTTCTAATCGGTTCCTGTTATTTTCGTAGCGCTGAACGACTTGGAATTGGAGGATCCAGTCGAGTCACTCTTCAGCTCCTTGAAGCTCTGGACCAAGAGGATCTTGGCTTCTGAGTTTTTCATCCTCAAGCTTCCAAAGGCCTGTCGCCCTAGGCAGTTTTGTTCATCCTTCTCACAAGTCTTCTATCTACCACCCTTTAATCCATTCACTGAAAGAAGTTGGATCAAGACCTCCCTTGTTGCATACATACCAGGTCCGGTTTCCTGAGTTAAGGTTTTATCTTCTCGAGTCTTTATCCATTTGATCACCCCATTAAACAAATTGTGACATAAAACTGATGGGCGTCGGGCTCTGCTCCTGCAAGCAATCTAGGAGTGACTTCTGATGCTAACACCCGGTTTGTTGATGTACTCGAATAAGAATTATGGGATGGCTTCCAGAAATATTTCTCGAGTCTCCGAGAAGAATCATGATCGTGCTTTTGCTAATGAAAGGTTGTTTCTTCATGCTTAATTCTTGATGTAATTCTCAATTTTGTGCTCCCACCATTCGTGTATGTCTGGTAGAGTTAGTGTTTATGTAAGATTATGCATGCCCAGGTCCATAACTATCGATAATGGAACCAATGTTGTAATCTAGGGAAAAGTAAGAGAGAGTTACCAGTAGCTCCTTACATAGGAAAACATAGAATACATACATGAAGACATAGATGAAGACAGACACAAGTAGTGGAATCCCAAAGAACCACACTTTATTATATGATATATCCATACAAAAAAATAGATACATTGTCTCTCATAGATCTTGTCTATTTATACTTCTATATCTAGTTACCAGGAAGTTGTAACTACTTAACTTCCCGGGTCAGTCAGTTAACAGATGCCTCGACCGACTTATACTTCTTACTTCAACGATCGATCGAATAGCTCTTAGTCAACCGTCGGGTCTAGTCGACAGAGTCGACTATCCCCTACAACAAGATCCAAAATTAAGGTGCCAAAATCTCTTGTTCCATAACCAAGACTCATCAATTGGGGCCTTCAAGAAAGCCACACTTGATTCCATACTTAGCAAAAACATCCTATTATCTCTCATAGGAACCTTGGCAACAAGGCCATTGTTGTTAAAAATATTACAAAACTTTACTTCAAAAACAATCTTGTAGTTTTTAGAATTTAGTTGCCCTATGCTAATCAAGTTATGCTTTAAACTTGAAACAAACAAAATATCATGTATATGCATAATACTTCCATTCTTGAATTTTATGGTAAGGGTACCTTTTCCCCTTACTTATGCCTCATTATCATTGCCAAAGTTTACTTTCCCCTTCACACACTCATCTAAATTTACAAACAATTTTTTGTTTCCTATCATGTGATTTGAGCAGCCATTATCTAAATACCATACAAAATCATCTTTGGCATCAAAATTGTTACATGTGAGAAACAAAGTTTTAGAGTTCACACCTTCATATTTACTAAAATTTGCTTGAGAGGTGTCTCTTTTCTTCTTAAAACAATAGCTCTCAAGGTGACCATCTTTATTACAATAGTTGCAATGAAAATTACCTCTCCCAGGGTTGTTGCTTCTTCCTCTACCACAACCTTCTCTTCCTTTGGTGATCCAGGTGGACATTGGTGTCCACCCACCTATTCCACTGGCTCAAATTATAGTTTTCAATATTGGCAGATTATCTATAGTTTTTGGGTCCCAAACTTTCGGGGCCCTAAATGACGTTTTTTTTGCTCGAAAACACCTACCATGTAGTGAAAGGCAGATTCTAGGATAAACGAAATGTTTTGTCATTAGCTATACCTTTTTGATGAAGTATCGAACGCCCCAAAAAAAGTTCGCATGAAAAATTTATGCCCTCGGGAAGTTGATGTATCAACTTCCCCCATCGAGGCCCATAAACCTTTTGGAATTTCATCTCTTGGGGTTAGGGTTTTGAATGTTTATGGTTTTCTCATTTTCTAATTTATGTTAAAAATGCCTCTGGAGCCTCATTGTAACTAGCTTCTTGTGAATGAGCATAGCCGACACATCTCTTCTCAGAGATAAGCTACCACCGTTCTAGATAGTTTGTGTGTTTTTGCATTTTACAGTCTTTGTATTTTTAGATAATCATTAATAGAATCTGAGCTTTACTATATTATTGTGCTCCTTATCATATCTCTGTGTATTTACTTGTTATATCTATGTAATATTTCTACCTTCATATCATTCTCAAAATAATTTGGATCATCTATCTCTTCCACGACCTCTACCTCCTCTATTTGATGATGAAGAAAAAGTAGAAGAAACATTCATGGTAGTGGAATATTGTTTCTTCTTGTCGTCAACCTTCAACTTGATTTGGAAAGATTGATCCCAAGCTTCCTCATTCTTTTTTAAATTGTCTTCATGTACTTGAAGGCTTCCAAAGAGATCAACAAGGGTTAGCTGTGATAAATCCCTTGAATCCTCTATAACAATAATGACGGGATCAAATTTTTAAGAAAGACTTTTAAAAAAAATTTCAACAATCCTCCTATCTTCAAGAGATTTTCCATGAGCATGAATAACATTCACAATATTTTGAACTCTAGTGATAAAAGATTCAACACTTTCATTTTCTTTCATAATGAGAGATTCAAAATATCTTCTCAGCATTTGGTGTTTGACAACTTTTACCTTTACAGATCCCTTGTCTGCCTTATCCAAGTTTTCCCAAGCATCATGGGTCTTACTACATTCTGCAATCTTTGGAAACACTATGATGTCAACTCCAATTTGAAGGATGAACAGAGCTTTGGCATCCTTTTTTTGTTCTCCTTCAACTCTGTCTTTTGATCAACAGAGAGAGCATTGTAGGCATCCTAGTCAGCTGGCTATATGTTACCTACATAAACAAGCATCCATAAATCTTGTGAGATAAGAAAAGTTCTCATCTTCACACACCAATACTCATAGTTTTTCCCACTCAAAAGAGGAATTTGGTATTGTACTACATTTGAATTATGGGCTATTTCTCCTCCTCCAAAATTAAAAATGTTGTAATCAAGCTACTCTTATACCAAATGAAGGATATGAGCATAAAAGGATTTATGTGACAGTGAAAATCAATCCCAACAAACATAGATCATGTGTATTTAAAAAAAAATCCCAAAAGAGTACTTGCTCTGTAATAAAAAAAACTATGTTTTTTATACTTTGTTTTAAAAAACAAAATCACAACAACACTTTGAACATTAAAAAGATGTTAGAACACAATATTGTGAGACAAAATAAATCTTTGATTGCACAAAATTCACTACAACATGATTCTACAACATTGTTTCCAATAAGAATTACAGTAGTACAACACTCTGATAAAATGCTACAGTAGCACACAACTCTGTAAAAAAAAACAAAATTGTTAAATCACTAGAGAAGTCAATCCTCTACACTTCCACATAAGAACAAAGAACTAAGTTTAATAGATGCCCAACAACAACATGAGGATCCAATGATGCCTTTAAGGAAGAAGAATGTGGTATGTTCACTCTAACGCTTGACACTTTTGTTTTCACATTTGGAGTTTAACAACCCAGCGACATGTTCATTCACTGCCTAAAATCTAGGCATCAATTATTTCAAATTAATGGGCATTGATGGAGGTCAAAATCAAACATGCATGGAGAATACAATTTTTCAAGCCGAGTACAGAATGAACATAAATGATGGTAGGTTTTGAATGAAATATGACAAGGGATGGTTTCCCACTGCTAATTTTGGGAAAATTCCTCCCCAAATATAGAAAATTTAAAATCTATGATAGTAAAAACTAATATTTTAAAAAAATTATAATAATAAAAACTATATTTTTATTTTTTTTGTAAATAAAGTTTGTATCACCTTAAAAAGATTTCATAGCAACATACATATCAAAAACTTGCCACCCGTCCTACCTTACAAGTGGAAACCAGGCTAGGTGGCGTTCTTTCCAATGCATGTCTGAGTTTGCTGCAGAGAGAATTTCCAAACTACTTGTTAGTCTATCTGCAACCATGGCTACTCTAAACATTCTAAATAGAAAAAAAAATGACAGAAAAGGAAATTAAGTTGTAGGAAAACTCAAATTGCCATCATCCTTGGTTGGGTGCAGAGCTAGCACAAATGGTTGGCAACATGCTAGGCATCTTCTCTTGGTTGGCTCCCTTGACATGGCTTCGAACAAAACATATAGGTTTTGAGAAAGGGTTGCTTGACAGTGAAGCTACTCCTTGGCATCCCATCGTGTGTCAAAAATCGATTGCAGGTGTTCCTGAGAGGGGCACCAAGATCTAGGCGAGGCCAAAAAAGAGTCTTCCTGCGGTGAAGAGTCATTTGTAGGCTGAACCAAGTCTTCCTGATGAGTAGTTGTGGGAGGTTCTTCCTCAATGAGGCAATCGCCTGTGTCTACTGCTAATATGAATTTCTGTTGAAATTCGATAGGGATTTCCTCCTCAATAGGGCAGCCACCCAGGTATGTTTGCAAGTCGTCTGCCAGAGGAGAGTGACTGAAAGTGAGGGAGGGATCTAGAATATCCAAAGCAGAGAGGTGAGTGGAGCCTAGGGGTACCATAGGAGGGGCTTGGTGAATTTCTTCTTCCACAATCGCCATGGATTGGTCATTCTCCACCCAATTCTGAGAAGAACAAGGTGAAGAAAAATGAGGGTGGTCTAGAGCGACGAGGGGCAAAGAGAGTAGAATAGGTGCAACTGGAGGTCTAGGGTAGTCATGAGCTACATGGGGCAACACAAATTCAACCAGAGGTCCAGGGCAGCAATGGCGAGTAACAAAGCTATAGTAGGTCGATCCCCGTTTGGGTTTTTTGTTGATTAAGGTTGGTTGTCATTGATGTCAACCCTTGAAGAAAGATCTGTAGCACAAAGGTTTGGGTAATGGACCCAATAGTGTTTGATGTAAATATGACTCCTTATTTCTTTTGTCATGGTTGATCACAAGTAAATATGGATGAACTCCAAAGTGGTCCCCTTATGGTGAAAGCCCTCACGGGAAGATGCTTTGTGCAGTAATAGAACCCATGCTTAATTGTGGAATAATGAGATGAAGGAAAGTGAATTTGTTAGGGAAAATATCCTAGATGGATAGTTCTTGTCATGTCATTTCCGGTGGTGTGTGGAACGTCACATAATTCCTCACGGTTAGAGAGTTATGGCCATGATAAGTTGGAGACCTCAGGTTTGGGTAATGGAGCCAAGTTTGTTTGATGGGTAACGGTATGAGTTATGATATATTTTCAGATAATAATATTCTATATGGATAGTACATGTCATGCCATTTCTGGTGGTATGTAGAACGTCACATAACTCCTCACGGTTTGAGAGTTATGGCCTTACGAAGTTGGAGGACCCTCATATGTCATCTAGAAGCCCCAAAAGGTCAAAGTAATCAAACTGGTTTAAGAGATTTTAAAAGGTAAATAATAAAGTGAAGCCATGAGTGTATTATAATTCAAAGTGAATAAAAAATAAATTATTTCAATAATAATTTTAATGAATAAATTAGAAGTGGACCCAACCCTAAAATAAGGAAAGTGGGGCCAAGTGACCTAGAAGATGTTTTTAAGGAAGCTGCTTGGAGAGTATAAATAAGAGGCAAGGCTCTCTCATTTGAATCACACTTGAGCATATTGAATATCTATAGGTGTTTGAGGTATACAAATTATATCTAATCCAAAATTCTGAGGAAAGTGAAGAAAAGAAGGCCGAAATGCAAGGAAGGATAAATTCTTTTGTTGGTGCTTTCTAAGGTATGTTATTTTCAGGTCATCACACCATTTTCACTATAAATTTTTTTCTATAATGATTAAGATCCTGAAATTTCTATGCAAGTGAGAAAACATATCCAAGTATATGTGGTTAAAAATTGAGCTTGTGGGTCGTTGTATTTGGGGAGTTACACTCTGTGGAAAATAGGGTTTGTGGCTAGTCCTGAAACTAGTCAAAATCAGGTGTTTCGGGTAAAAACGTCATAAATTCTTCATAAGAGATAAACATTTAGTGAGAAAATATGTGTTGGTTAGGGTACAGTCTGTAGTATGTTGTGTAACAGTTTTAGATCATTTCATCAAATATTATTTGCGGGGCCATTTTTGCAAGGTATGCCATTTTTGCTATAACTCCTTTTCTAAGAGGTTCCAAGTAGTGTCACTTGGAGGAATTGAATAAAACACACTGAAGAACATTGTGTATCAGTTTCAAATATTTATATATTACAAGTTCAAAGTTATTATTACTTCAAGTTAGGGTTGTTAACTAATCCAAAACTAGGCATGTGAGACTAAAGAAAAGTTTGATGAAAATGCTAGTCTCTTGTTGTTAAAGTTAAGGAAGGTTTGCAGAAATGTGATCATATACACCAGGTCTATTACAGAGCTACAAATCAGATTTGGATGATGAAATTGATGAGGGCTTTTGGTTGAGGTACATGTTGAGTACATGCTTGATACAAGTAGTTGATGAGTTGGAGCACACACATGAGGTGTATAGTTGATGATGTTGGTACATATTGATGATTCATAGTTGATGACTAGTTGACACATGATTGGAACATACTTGGTACATGGTTGATGCACTTGTTTATGGTACAGGTTGATTACGGGTTGGTGCATGGTTGATGCACTTGTTTATGGTACATGTTGATTACATGTTGAGGTACAGGTTGATGCATGGTTCAGATTTATTGGTATAGGTTTACAGCGGTATATCTCACAGTGATAGTGTGACAGTGGTTCCATCATTCTATTTCTACTTCAAGGTGGCAAGACGGGGCAAGGTTAGGTGGTTGTAGCCACCTTCCGGGTTTAGCCGGAGAACATTGGGGGTTGTAGCCTCCTTCTGGTTGTAGCCAGAGATTTGGGGAGTTGGAGCTTCCCTTAGGTTGTAGCCTGAGAAACTAGGGGGTTGGAGCCTCCTTCCAGTTGCAGCTGGAAAACAAAGGAAGTTGG
>ML804449.1:197288-218634 GCA_009831015.1 Picea engelmannii
CTAAATATAAAGAAGCAATTCGTACCTTTTGTGTATGTGGCACATTATGGAGATCAAAGAATTGCTCCATCTGAAGTATCCATGTGATTGGGTCCTTGCCATCAAACTTCCTCATATCAATCTTAGGAACGTGGTTGGTATTTCAACCAAAGTTGGAGTTTCTCCATTCTTGATTCACCTTCCTTGTGTCCTCATCATGAATTTCATGGGATGCATTTTCACTTTCAGGTGTCTTCTCTGTTTCGAAATTTTTCAATACTTCCATGATCTCCCCTTTTAAACCCTCCATCATCTCTTGTAGTTCATCTTTTGTTACTATCTTCTTTTGTAAATCATTTATGTCCCTACGCATTTCTTCACCTTCATCAAGAGTCCAAGTAGGATTGTATGGAGGCTTATTTGGTGTAGAAGTTCCCTTTTTGGGTGGCATGTTGGCCAAGTATCACTTTTGAACCTTGATTTTAAGGTGGTTCTGCTAGACAATCTTTCTTCTGTTGTATCTCCCAAGTTTCGGCTCTTCTGGGTATGAAACTTTGTTTTATGTAGTTCTCTGATATTTCTTCTCTACAATGCCATAGGTCTGATCAAAATTGGATGTGCCAAGTGGAATTTACGGTAACGTCCCCACAACTTGCTAATTTTTGGCCTTTCCGGGAGATCTCACTTGTATAGCGTGCCCCACACAAAAGAAGAATTTCACACGTTAGACGAGGAATTTCTCTCTTCCAATACTTTATATCAAATTCATGGATTTCTTTCAATGACAACCATCTACATGAGATCATGACACAAGAAAATAACATGTTTCAAAATAATATAATATAATATATTACATTACGAGTAAAACACATGTCATTAAGTACAACAACAAATTGAAAGAACATTTTGCATATAAATCACAACTACTTACCTCATGTATTTTCCAAGATCATATATAACTTGTTTGACTTTGTTGTCAAATTCGTTTGGGAGAGATAGCAGTAGAACATACTGTAACAAAAAAAAATGAAACGTTATTTGTTTCGACCAAAGTAGACAAAAAAATAAATAAATTAAAAGATGTATAAGGCCAATATATATAAATATGTATACCAAAATTATTACCTTAATGAAAGTATGCCAATCATGTGTTTTTACCCCACCAAATTCACCTTTCTTCGTTAAGATATTATTTATGTTTGAATCAAAACCCGTGGGAAATTTAATTCTTTGAATGACCTCTTTTACATCATTGCTTTGTTGCTCTGTTAATAACCATGGAAGGTTATTTCGGTCTAGTCCATCTCTATTCGATCAGATCTCACTTCGCATTGCATGATTGGCTTTCTGAATGTTAGTACAAATTTTGACATTTTTTTCTTTATCCCTCCTACCATCTATGATTCGCCATAACGTTTCTGTCACATTCTTCCCGATATGCATTGTTTCAAACAAATGAGCTATTTTTAGTTACTTATAGTAGGGAAACCTCATGAATTGAGTGGGATAACATTTCATTCCTCGTGGAAGCCCATTATTAATACCTTCATGATGACGACCTTCATGAAGCATAAAAGAAATCACAGAAATAATTATCAAATACGGTAAAATAAATTCAATGATTAAAATAAACATTCAAAACATTACATGATATACGATACATAAAGAAATTGTGTACCTTGACTATTTCTATTATATTCCAACCTCCATAGGTGAGGTGTCATTCTTCATGGTTTTAAACCAATCTCTTCTTTCCCATTGAAAAGATGTTTTTTAGTAGTATGATACCTATGGTTCTTAGGCAGGAGGTTCCTATACTCATCAAACACCACCTTTCCTAAAAATTTTGAATGATGATACTTCATCTTAGGACCACAAACTGGACATGCAAATTTACCCTTTTTTTGAAGACCTGCAACAAATGCATTAATGTCAATTATACGATGAGATTATTTAAAAATTAAACATGCAGCATGATATCTTTAAAAAATTATATAGTATTAAAGAGTAATAGAATGCTACATACCACAAAAATTTGTTAGTCTTGGGGCATCATGAATTGTCCATAAAAGTATTCCATGGAATTTAAATTTCTTCTCCCCGTTTGGTTTACAAATTTCATACATAGTGATGCTAGCCCATAACTTTAGTAGCTCGTCGATAAGAGGCTCGATATATACATTCATATATTTAACCTGGTACTTACCTAATTGTTTGAAATTACACATAATTACTATAACCATGATATTTATATATAAGTAAATAAATAAACAAAAGATATTATGCAAAAAATGAAACAAATGAAAATGTTAGATTCAAAAAATTAATGTAAACAAATGCCTGAAACAATCATTGTCAACATTATGTGCTCCCTCTTTATTGGCATCCAAGGAGGAATGTTATTGTTGATAAAAAAAATAGGCCACACTGAGTAAATAGACCTAAGCTCTCCGAATGGATTAACACCGTCAGCTGCCAATGAAAGACTAACATTACGAGGTTCATCTTTGAAATCTGCCCATTTTTCCTCAATTTCCCTAAATGCATAACCATCGGCAGGAATTCGAAGAACACGATCTCCACTTTTGTTAGGTGCATGGTAATCCATAAATTGTGCTCTACTTTCACACATGAACAATCGCTGCAAACGTGGAATTATGGGAATATGACGAAGAACCTTTAGAGGCACCCTTTTTGTTACTTGATCGGTTCGATATCTACTGATAAGACATTGAAGGCATTCTGTTTTCGAAGCATGTTGTCCATAATATATAATATGATCATTATGACATGCATCTATAGTTTGATAATCCATTCCAATGTCTTTCATAATGGCATGCAAATCTCGATATGTGCAAGGTAAAATATTTGACGATGGTAAAAAAAATTCACCTAACAATGTACAACATAACAAATAACTTGTTAATGTAAAGAATATTAATCGTAAAAATTGCATTCTTATTTTACACATTAATTAACACTAAAAACAAATAGAAAAAAGTCAGCATTCATGGATAATATCAGATGAAACATATTGCATACCTTAGGATCTGTGTCATACAAGTGTTCGACAAATTATTCATAACCTTTAAGCTCACTAGTAGCAATGTTATGGGGATGCGATAAAAAATAACAATAACACATTGCTACTAGTGAACTTAAAGGTTATGAATGGCTCTAGAATAGATATGTGTTATTGTGTTATTGTGATATTGGCTTTGGACCAGTATGTTGGGAGCATTATTCCTTACTGTTACAACTGGCTCGTGAAAAGAGGGAAATTGTTGTTTGAGCAGATACTAGAAACTTAGTAAGAAAACCATGGACTGGATGGACTGAAATTTTGTTTGAAAGATTTATGCCAAGGGAGGAATGGTCATCAAAAGGACCTCAATTTATTTTTGATTTTCAGCATGAACTTATGATTTCAGCTCAATATGAACTCTAGTTCAAATTCAAGCTAAAATTTGTTGTTGCATCTTTATACAAACTTCATCCTCCAGAGCTTGTACAATATGAACATGCATTAAAAGATAAGGATAGAAAAATCCTAGGAATAACCCCAGAAGAGGTACTCCTAACCCTTAAAGTTTGAACTTTCTATCAAGGAGATTATATTAAAGATCATAAGCATGCACTTATGCTCGGATCCTTTGTGGGTCATTGACTTAATGATTTCCTCTTCCCGGTACCAGATGTACCTGAATCTCAGGATCCATATGGATACGAATCCAATATCTCCTAGACTAAAGAAGAGATTCATAATTTGAATAATCTCATGGAGGATTAGTGTGGAAGCATTGTGGACCCTAATTTGTACATAGTATCTATACTTTGTTGACATGCAATATTTTATAAAATCTTAAAGAGATGCTCTGTGGGTGGCAGTACACTCCACTTTGTACTTTGTGTGTGTTTTCAATTATTTTATAGGCCATACCATTCTGTGGGTGACGTAGTACTCCACTTTGTATCTGTCAAGACAGATTCGGGTCCCCATATGTCGAAAGGCCACTAAGGGATGAAATAACAAGTGGTTGTCCCCACTTGCCTTGATTCTTAGTCATATTTTGTATGTATATGTCAGGTCTGATTCAGGTTCCCATATGTCGAAATACCACTAAGGGATGAGATAAAAAGTGGTTGTCCCCACTTGCCCCAAATCTTAGTCGTATTTTGTCTTTTGTCAGTCCAATTGGATCATGAGAAATATCCCCTCATGAAAATCATCTTCTTTTGACATAAATATGTCAGTTAGTAATTCTCGTTTAATCGACTGACGATGCTATAAGTAATGGCCCGAGCCTCTCATTTGATCATTCGAGAGTTGGTATGCAAATCTCTACAAGTTTGAGTCTAAGTATTTTCCTCTGTGTCATAAGTCTATAAATAGATTCAGTTTATGTATGCTCTCTCCTCGCATCTGTTGATGATCTTGGAGATCAAAAGTAATTGGATAGTCATCATGTTCTGGAATAAAAGTCATTCTTATATGGATAAGTTCTGAAGTAGTCTATATGTAACAAAGATAGCCAAGATTTCACCTCCGATGAGAGTGTAGCTTTCAACAACTCAAAACAGGACTGTGCAAAAGAGGTTCATGAGGAGGAGAATGAAGTTACTAGAGTTCCAGAGGCAGAAGCAGTTGAACCAGAGGAAATCATTCATAAGGATAATGACATGGAAAAACCTCAGAGGCTAGCAAAGATTCCTTCTCACAAGCGAACACTAGCTTGGGCACATGACCTCATCAGAGATGCAGAAAGATATGGTGCCCTAGAAAAATATCTCAGGGAAAGTAAGAAGTTGAAACCATATTCTAGCTATGTGGCATGTTTGTGTGATATCATGGATGCAAAATTGTCCAGTTATGAAGAGGCTGCAGAAAAGAGGGTATGGAAGGATGCCAAGGGGGAGGAATATCGGTCCATAATAAATAATTATTTCTGGGATGTGGTCCCCAGACCGAAGGAGAAATCAATATTAAGTTCAAAATGGATCTACAAGAAAAAACATGAAGTTGATGGCAGTATTGAAAAGTATAAGGCTATATTTGTGGCTAGAGGATTCTCTCATAAGGAGGGCATTGAATATGAGGAGGAAGTTTCTGCCATGGTGAGATATAC
Organism: Picea engelmannii; assembly: GCA_009831015.1. Taxonomy (NCBI): domain Eukaryota; kingdom Viridiplantae; phylum Streptophyta; class Pinopsida; order Pinales; family Pinaceae; genus Picea; species Picea engelmannii. Next base: position 202,394 of record ML804449.1, read on the forward strand.
CTTTATCAGGACTATACTTTTGTTTTCCGCGGTAATGAAATGGAAGGTACATCAGATGGATGTGAAGACAACCTTCTTGAATGGTGAAATAAAAGAGTAAGTATATGTGGAGAAACCACAAGGGTTCAAGGTACATGATAGGGAGATGCATGTGTGCAGATTGAAGAAGGCTTTATATGGATTAAAGCAGGCACCCAGAGCATGGTATGGCAGGATCGACATTTTTATGATGAGATTAGGATTTAAAAAGAGAAGTGTAGATCCTAGCCTTTACTTTAAGGTTGTGGATTATGGTACAGTAATACAACTGTTGTATGTGGATGACATGTTTCTAACAGGTGTGGAAAAGATCATCTCAAAGTGTAAGAGAAAACTGGTTGTTGAGTTTGAGATGAAATATCTCGATATGATTCATTACTTTTTGGGTCTCAAGGTATGGCAGAGACATGATGAGATCTTTCTGAATCAAGGGAAGTATGCAGTGGAAATCCTGAAGAGGTCCAGGATGACGGAAATTGCAAGGTAATGGCTACACCTATGGTATCAAATCTGAATTTGCTGCAAGATACGATTTTAGAGACTGTGGATGTTACTTTATACATGCATATGGTGGGTTCGTTGATGTACTTGACGAACATGAGACTTGATATATGTTTTGTTGTGAACACCTTGAGTCTGTATATGGAGCATCCCAAGAAGGTTGATTTTGTCGCAACAAAACATGTGATGAGGTACCTTAAGGGTACATTGGATTATGGTCTCAAGTATGTGACAAATCATGAGTTTAGCTTACATGTATGTTCAGATTCAGCTTGGGCCGACAGTATTCTTGATCGAAAGAGTGCTTCAACATATTTCTTCAGTCTAGGCTCCAGTATGGTTTCATGGAACAACATGAAGAATTCACGTGTAACACTCAGTACAGCTGAGGCTAAATATGTGGTAGCATGTGCAACATGTAGAGAAGCAGTGTGGATTTAGAAGCTGTTGTTTGGGTTATTTGGTCTCAAACTGGAAGCAACATGCATTTGGTGTGACAACCAGAGTTGCATGAAGTTGTCAGAGAATCTGGTGTTCCATGACAGGTCTAAGCATATCGAGATCAAATATCACTATATCAGGGATATGGTGCAGAGGGGAGCAGTGGGGCTCCAGTACGTGAATACTGAGGAGAGGGTTGTAGATGTGTTGACCAAGCCACCGTCGAGGACAAAGTTTGAGTACTTCAAGGACAAGATTGGCGTGGTCCCTCTTCAAAGGGAGTGATGAGGTACAGATGCATTGCAGGGTAGTGGAGGTCCTGGGGACATGTTGCATTTATTTGAGAGCTACACACATGCCTTAGATGCATTGGATTTGAAGTCACAGGGGTGCACATGATGAGGTATAGATGCATTGCGGGGTAGTGGATGTCATGGTGACATGTTGAATCTATTTAAGAGCTACCCATGGGCCTTGGATGCATTGGCTGTGAAGTCATGTTGTACTATGAATATCCGATTATGTATGGATTCATATGTTCAACTATCAATGGTCATGAGCTCATGTGGCAAAAAATAATACATTCCTAGTTAGGAATGAGTGTTGATATTTTGATGTAACTATGGAAGATATTATTTTGTATTTGTATTGATCAAACCTTGAGAAGGTTATTGCAATCTTGTTGTATAAATTGGCTCAAAAGAGATTATTATTTTATTGTTATCTTTATTGTAAAAGTCAAAATGACCTCTCTTAGGGTTGCATCTTTTCGGGAGTCAGTTATGTGTATAAATAGAGGTCGAGTTCCTCTCATTTGTACACACACAAAACTCGCCTTCTCTTGTGTATTTGGAGCATAGCAAAGGAGGTCTAGCGCATGAGGTCTGAGTTTCTTGATATTTGGTATCTTGGTCTTTGTCTATTTGTGGAGATCTATAACGTGACATTGTACTGGTTGAAGGAATCTATACTGAAGAATTGGTTGCAGGGTTTTCTCCCCCACGAGGGTTTCCCAGGATATATCTTGTATTATGTGATTGTTTATTATTCAATGATCCTATTACATGCAATTTTTAATGAATGTTAAAGAAGATATCCGTAACTTCTAAAATAATAAAAACCTGCTAGGGGAAATGTGAGTTCTAAGGAAAACTCTCCACAAGTGTGAAAGATGTTAAGTTTTGAGATATTATTAGGTTTCTTTTCAATTTACTATATAACAATAGCATAGGTAGGATCACTGAGAGAAACACAATCACAATATACACAACATTTATCCTGGGAAACCGTCATGGGGGAGAAAACCTAGCAAAACTTCCTTAATATAGATTGCCAATACCATGCTAAGATAAAACACCAAACACTAGAGAATAACCAAGATTGAGCAATGTGCCTCTCTCTTCCTTCTTCTCCCAACTTCAACTACCTCCAAAATTGTGCATTGAGTGAGTGACTTGAGTGGGTGATCAAATGAAGCGCTAGCCTCTCGTATTTATACTGGCTGGCAGGTGCTAGGGAGGTGTCTCTTCACTGGCAGGGTTGACTTATTTATCTAGTGGTTAAAACCACTTTAATTAGGCATGGGAGCCAACTTCTTGATTAGCAACATATAATTAGGGTTTGACCAATCCAAAAAAAGGGAGTTGGTCATTTACAAAGACCAACATGATCAATCCACAAAAGGGGATTGATCTAATTAATAAGAACTCAATAATAGGTAGAATATTATTTGCAGTTAAAATATTTCAACACTCCCCCTTAACAAGAAGTGTATTCTAAATACATCATCATCACAGAGAGAGAGGGAAGGAACATCATCATTGTCTTCAACACTGACTGACACATCTATAAATCATCGAAAGTTTTCCTCATCATCAATATCATCATCGACAACATGGAGCTCAAATGGAATCATCATCATCTGCATCAACATCAATTAGTATAACACAAATACACCACCATCATCAATAACAACACGAGGCTGATACAACATCAACAACAACAACATCATCAACAAGGACATGATATAACATCATAGTTAGCACAAGGCTGATACATCATTAACAACAACATCATCATCACCACAACACAAATGTTGGAGCAACAACATCATCACACCACGAAGGTTGGAGCATCAAGATCATCATCATAGAGAAACATAATGAGGCAGGTGTAACAACATTTTGTGGTACTATGACATTCCCTAAGGAGCTTCCCAGGAATCATAAGAGGCTTCCAGGGTATCTCGACGGTGATACCCTGGTCGAGATTATTTTCCTTTCAATACATCTTGATACCTGGTAATGGGGTGCCTCAGTTATCTAGTTTTTCTTTTCGTTCTAAATTTTAATTAGAAGATTATGTAAAATATGAGAGTGCGGTGGTGTAGTTAATTAAAAGATTATGTAAAATATGAGAGTGCTTAACATAAATAAATCGACCCGGGTCTTACCATTGTTTTGAAGATTTCAAATATCGAATAGATGTCCTTTGAGCTGGCCATTTAATAACTCTCACGGTTGCTGTTAATGAGAATTAATTGAATTTGTTGAAGCATTGGGAGATGAATTAAGATTCAATTAACAACATGAATTCATGCATAACATTACCTAATTCCCAATGGTCTTAAAGAACAAATTTTTTCTCAGTGTCTTTTTACGGTTAGTTTTTGTTCCAAATCCTTCTACCTTTAAGACTTTACTTTAATTAAAGGAATTATTAAAGTAAAGTGTTTTTATTAATTAGTTGAGTTTGATATAATGAAATGATAAAAGTAACTAGCAATAGTGAATTAAATTTTAGCCATTGATCTCAAGTGAGGTGAGATGTAATCTCAGCCATGTTGATCCTCAAATGTGTTAAGTCTTTTGTAAGTTCTCTTTTGTATATTTCTTTCCTACACTTAGAAAATTTTTGCTTCGTCGCGGGTTCACAAGGCATTTTCATTTTCTTCAAAATTCTGCAACCTCCAAAATATACCATCATGTTCCTCCACTTTCATTTTGCACCCATACTTAGATTTTTTTGAAAATACTTCACCGCAGGTCTAATACATTTCTCTGATTTACTTGTTTATGATCACGCCCCTCCATCCGACCAATTTCTTATAATTAGTCGAATTTTTTATGATCTACCGCACTCTGTGGGTTGTTATGATTTCTTCCACATACTCTCCACCCCCCGTGAATCCACAATGCTGTGACTCTCCATTCATTTTCATCATTCCATACCCACCGGCCCACCATAATTCATTACCTCCATGATGTCTTATACTTTTTCAACTTATTAAGATCTCACCACGAGCCACTGTAGCTTTATGACTCCTCTTTACATAGCCCTAATCTTGATTGTCCCGATTCATTTTTATAATTAGTCAATTTTTTAAATTTCATCGTGGGCCACGGGTCTACGGGTTCACGATCATTTCATCATGTCTCCACATACTCCCGACTCCACTCCCTCGCCATTCTCATATCCCACCATTCCATTATCTTGATTCTCAATCATCCCGCGATAATCCACATCCTTTCTTGTCACTCTCCCCAAGGTACAATTAATTTAAATCTCATAGAAATAACAAATTGGTTAAGTGTTAAAAGGTTGTTATTAATGACGACCTTCTCGAGACAACTCTTCATAAATTCAAATTTAATTCATATTAAGGATCCTTTGAAGCAAGAGTCTGAAGTGTATTATAATAAAAAGGTTAACTTTGGTAAAAACATTTACAAAGGACTGTACATTAATCTACCAACTTCATTAAGAATGACAACTAGAAGAAATGAGAGCTTCTACGGAGATACCATCAATTAGGTTGGATGTGAAGATCAAAAGTTTTAGTGGTCAAGAGCATACATATATTATGCTTCATTGTTGCCTCTAGAGAGAAGCTCGTTACCCCCAACTTAGGGGTAACTAAGGAGATCATGTCTCAAGGCCCACAGGTTGTAGACATGGATTGCCAAGAGCCATATGGACAAAGCATAGCCCTGGAGGGCCCCTTCTTTACATTCATGCATCCTACACATCACCTGCAGTAGCGTCCACCACACCGGTCTGGTTCCCACAAGGCAGTGGGTCTTGCTCCATGAGGTACCGAGTCCAGGTATCATGGTATAGATCACTCTAATATTTGAATCATTTGAACATGTTGCAAAGAATCTTTCTTGATTTTAGAACGTTTTCTTGGAATTTATGCTCTTTGTCTTATTTAAACACAGGTGGATGCCATTGTGTACTAGTGATTTGGTTTCCCTTCGGAATAGGTTGCTACGGGATGGTTCCTTGAAGAGTCATCATCCATTCCCTACCATAATTGTCTCTTTTCATGCTTCATTCCCTCCACCTCCTCACATTTTGGGACTTTCAAGTGTACTGACCCAAGAAGGGAATGTACCTTATCTCATGGGAAGAAGGGGCTAAAGGCCCAAAGGGTAAAAATAGCTGGAAAAAGATAAAATCCAATCATAAAACCTGTGATATGCTTCGCCTAGGGATCTCGGAGAAAGCATTGAAACACTTCTCTATAAGAACAGGGGACCTACAAAATAAATGACAATGAACACTCAAGGTGTCACTTGGTGGATAAGAAGTCTCATCATGAGCTAGCCTATCATGATCATAAGTATTTAGCAATATGACATTACCATTATCTGGTCACCAAGCCAGGGTAGTGGCTCTTAGTTGCATGACTAAGGGAAAGGGGGTCTCATCACGTGTCGACCTTCTCATTTCTGTGAGGTATTTGTGAATTACACTGTTGTATCTGGACACCAATCCAAGACAATGGCTTCCAACTAATTCCTTGAAACATTAAGAAAAATAACAGAAAGAGCTAAGAAGGAGAAAATAACAATAAATGGGCTTGGAAAAAATTGAAATTGAGGACAAGGGGCAGCTCACCCTCCACAAATTAACCCATGGGTAATATCATACAAACCCTTGTATGTCATGCACCCCATGCCCATAATTTTACCCCACACCATCTCACATACACACATGACTAGGAAAGGTTCCACTTAGGAAAGACCCTGGACCTGGGAGTCATTGACCCAATAGGGCACCTTGAGACCCCTCCCAAACCTAAATTTGGCAAATTATATAATGTCTTTGAGAATTTCTTTGGTTTAGGTTGTGCTTATGTTCAGTTGGGTGCCCTGCAATTTAAACAACTCTTGCCAAAATGTGTTGGTGAAAGTTGGGTCACGATTAGATACAATAGAGGTTGGCATGCCATGCAACTTGAAAATATGATCAAGGAAAACTTGTGCGATTAGTGCCGCTGTGAAAGAGTGAGGTAAAACACAAAAATTAGCATACTTGGAGAGGTGATAAACGACCACCATGATGAAGGACTTGTTCCCTGCTTTAGGAAGGTCCACTATAAAATCCAAGGAGATATTTGTCCACATTAAAGCTGGAATGGGTAGGGGTTGTAGGGAACCTGAAGACTTGATAGTTTCACCTTTATTACATTGGCACACCTCACATTTAGAGACAAATTGAAGTATATCCTTCTTCATGCATGTCTAGAAAAAAGAACGATGGGGACGAGCATATGTCTTTTGGAAGCCCGAGTGACTCGCAATAGTTGATGAGTGCATCTCATTTAAGATATTCGACTTGAATGCTGAAGATGGTGATAGAACCATGTGATCCTTATATCAGAGATTATTATCCTTCCAAGTGTAGCCAGTGGGAGGATTAGGGTCATCCCGAAGACATTTAATGATCCTGGAGATAGTCGAGTATGTTAGCCACTCCTGGCATACTTCCTCAAGCGAATCAGGGATTGATAACGATAAGGAAAAGAGGGATCCATCTTGTTAGTGTCGGAAGTCACTCCTGGATTGCTTGTAGGAGCAGAGCCCGACACCCATCAATTTTATGTCACTATAGTTTTAAAAAGATGATCAAATGGAGGTAAAGACTCAAGTAAGTATCATTCTAACTCAGGGACTGGGTCTAGCATGTATGGGACAAAGGAGGTATTGATCTAACTTCAGCCAGTGGGTTGATTAAAAGGTGAATAGGTGGAAGACTTGATAAGAAGGGTGAACAAACGACTTTGGGCAACAGGATTACAACAGTTTGCGGAAGAAAGACTCTGAATGCAAGATCCTCTTGGTTCAGGGTCTCAAGAAACTGAAAGGGGACTTGACTGGATCCGCCAATTCCAAGTCACTCAGTGCTGGGAAAATCACAAGAACTGATTAGAAACGACGTAACTGCTGCAGTGATCCAACCTTCATCATCCTATAATAGCTACAACTCGACTGGATCCTCCAATTCCGAGCTGTTCTAACACAGTGTAAACAGAGACGTGAAAGAAACTGACATTCATAAGACAAGAAGTCTCAAAAGTCTATGCATCACCAGAATAACAGTGCTTCATTAAAACTCTATAACTGGGAGCTCTGCTCAACCATCGATAGATACAAAAATGGCAAAGATTCATTCATATACTAAAAAAAAAAATAGCAACCAAATCGAGACGCTGCATTAAACATATTTCGTCTGCATGGCTTCTAACAATCTGCAGCTGCAGTCTCTGAATGATCGTGCACCCGCGGTAGATGCAATCGGACTCCTGACAGTTTTGTGGGAGAAATGACGTGCCTTTAATTCATCGCCGGACTTTCCCATTATGGCGGAGGCGATGTCTAACCACCACCAAATATCTCAATAACTGCTTCATGGGGATTGAGGACGCCCCGACCAACGCGACACTATTGGGACGTGGAAGGCCCCTTGCGCTGCCACCTGGATTAGCTGAACGGCCTAATGAATAGGTATGGAGGCCAACGCGAAGGATGGGGCACATGACGGGAGTAGTGGCACCAAATCTATGAGGGCGAGGCATGAAGTGATGAGGGGTGAGAGAGGTTACAGGGGAGACATATGATAGAAGGAAATAAGCGGAGGAGGCAGGTGATGAGACATAATAGGCACATTTTAATGGAGGCTGACGTGGAGGGGAGCGGGAAAGATGGCAGGTGGTGAGTGGTGATGAGATGGGGAAGGGACCACCTAGACTAAGGAGTGGAGAAGGACAGATGACACATGGCAACAGGGGAAAGGTGGCTCTAGAGGATGGCATAACAGGGGGGAAGGCCCATGTTGGTTAAGAACAGAGTAGCTGAGAAGGATGGGATCATGCGAGCTCTGTTGATCCAGGCACTTAGATCTCGGCTGTTGGGAAGTTGCGCGCCCGATTCCGGAGCCCCCCCCTCTGCTTAAAGGTAGAAAGGTGGGGGGGGTCTGGAATCACCTTGCATGCCATTGATTCAGGCACTTTGATCTCGACCGTTGAAGAGGTGCACCCCCGATTCCGGACCCCCCCCCTTCCACTTAAAGGTAGAAAGGTGGGGGGGCTCCGCAATCCGATGCGCGTCGTTGATCTGGGCGCACGAAATCCCGCCGTCCAGAATTGATCTCCAATTAAACACGGACACATTTGCGTCCCGAACTTAGGACAAGTGGGTTTTTGACCCATTCCTTTGCATTTTACCCCTGCTACAAGAAATATCGCTAACATTTGGTTCCATGGGGGATAGAGTCGTCCCTGTGATGCTCTAAGAACACTTTTGCAGATTCAGTGCCTTGTTATTGGGTTAAGGAGTCATTTATTAAGATAAAAACAAAAACATTATTTACAAAAAACAAAAGAGCCGACTGCGGCTCATAAAAAACATTTTTTCAAGAAATGCCCATTCACTGGGCCACTAAAAACTTCTTTGCCTTCCAGATCCTGCAACCTGTAAGTGTTGTTTGAAACTACTTCAAGGATCTTGAAAGGCCCAAACCATAGGGCATCAAACTTACTATGCTTGCCCCTGTTCTGCCTGGGTGCATCCCATTTGAGCACCAGATCACCCTGCTCGAATTCTTTCTTTCCGCTCTTCCTGTTGAAAGCCTACTTAATCTTCTGCTGATGATGGTAGGCCCTATCCATGACCTGCTCTCTGATCTGTTGCACTTCCACCATCTGATGAATCCTTCTGACCATATGGTCAGGCTCTCCTTCAAGGTCCTGGAGGAATTTTGCCACAAATAAGGCAAGCTGAGTAGGAAAAACAACTTCTGTCCCGTAAACAAGTTGGAAAGGTGAGATGCCCAGGGACTTCTTGGTTGTCACCCAATCAGCCCATAGAGAAAATTTGAGCTTGGAATCCCAGGCCCTTTTATTGCCTTCTAGCAGCTTCTTGATGAGCTTGATCAGACTTTTATTGGAAGATTCAGCCAACCCATTCCCTTGAGGATAATAGGGAGTAGAGTGAATCAGTGAGATCTCGTACTATTCACAGAACTTGACCAGAGGCTCAGACCTGAAGGGGGTGGCGTTATTAGTGACAATTCTGCTAGGGTAGCCAAATCTGGCTACGATATCCTCTAGGAAGCTGATAATTACTTTGTGAGAGGTGCTCCTGGTGGGGACAGCTTCTATCCATTTGGTGAAATAATCTGTCGCAGTCAGGATACATCTGTGCTAGCCACTTGAGGGAGGATGAATCTCTCCAATGAAGTCCAATCCCCACTGCTGAAAGGGGGCTGAAGCCGCCACAGGATTTAATGGTAGAGATTTGAGCTGCTACTTTTCTGAGAACTTCTGGCATTTGATGCAAGCTCTAATTTCTCTGCAGACATCAGGGAATAAAGTGGGCCAATAATACCCAGCTCGAAGGATCTTATGGGCTGTAGTCTTCCATAAATGGTGACCACCACAAAGGCCATTGTGGAAATCAAATGTAACCTGCTGAGCTTCTTGTGGGTCCAGGCACCTTAAGAATACCCCTAAAGGGTCTTTCCAGTACACGGTTTGGTCGATGAGGCAATATCTTACTGCCTTGAGCTTTAAATATCCTGCCTTGCTCTTTTCCATTCCATTAGGAGGCCTCAATTCTCGCAGAAAATACAAGATATCCTTGTACCAGGCGCATGCTGCTAGTGATAGGGCACTCTGGAAATGATCGTTGGATGACTCATCTTGCTCGTTGATGAAGTTGATTCCCAAGGCTCTGCAATTGGATTCAGCTAGCAACCTGGCTAAACCCTGCCCCTTTATCAACTTGGTGGGCTTGATTTCCAGATCAAACTCTAGGATCTTGGCGATCCACTTACCTCTTCTTCCATCTATGTTAGGCTATATAAGAATGTCCTTCACAGAGGCTGAAGGGACATATGCAGTGATCTTTGAGTACAAGACATAGACTCTGAAAGATTTGAGAGCTTTCACCAGGGCATAGGCTTGCTTTTCCATGGCCTCGTACCGGAGTTCTGCATCTCTCAATGCCTTGCTGTAGAAGGCAATAGGTTGCTCTCGCCCTTGCTCATTTTTCTGCAACAAGACCGCTGTTACTGTATCATAGGAAGCAAAAAAAAAAATCAGGAAATCTTTAGAATAATCAGGACTGATTAGCACAGGTGCCTCAGTCAATGCCTTCTTTATTTGGAAAAAAGATTCCCTGGGTTCAGTGGTCCATTTTACTTCATTTCCCTTCCTGAGCATGGCTGTGATGTGTTTCACCAACTCAGCAAAATTTGAGACAAATCTCCTCAGAAAATTTATCTTCCCCAAAAAGGCCTGAACTTCCTTCTTAGATCTGGGAAGTGACAGGGTCTGAATTGCTTCCACCCTACTGGGATCAATTCTCACTCCCTCTAGTGATACTATGTGGCCTAATAATTTCCCCTCCTTCATAGCAAACAAAGACTTCTTGGGGTTTAAAGATAGGCCAAACCTTCGACACTTTAGGAAAACCTTTTTTAAGTGGCAGCAGTGCTCCTTGTCTGTCCTGGAGAAGACCGTGATGTCATCTAGATAGATTACCATGAACTGGTCCTTCTCCCTGATGAAGGCTATTTCCATGGCTCGTTGAAATGTTGCTCCTGCATTCATCAATCCGAAAGGAATTTTGGTGTACATGAATGTGCCCCAAGGAGTGGTGAAGGCCGTTTTTTCCCTGTCCTCGGGCATTACTGATATTTGATTCTAACCAGAGAAGCCATCAATCATGGATATTCTAGACGCACCAGTGACCTTCTACAATATGTGCTCCATGTTGGGCAGGGGATAATTGTCTTTCCTTGAGCTCCTGTTCAGGTTCCTGAAATCAACACAGAGTCTGATTTCGCCACTCTTCTTCCTTACTAGGACCAAGTTGGCCACCCAATCGGAATATCTCAAGGGGACAATGATTTGGGCATCTAGCAGCTTCTTCACTTCTTTCTCCATGACAGGTAGAAACATGGGATTTATCTGCCTCAGCTTCTGCTTGAATGGCTTATCCTCTTCCTTCAGTGGGATCTTGTGCTCAATGACTGACGTGTCATACGTCTTGAGGTCTTTGTAGGTCCACGCAAACACATCAACAAACTCTCTCAGCAACTCGGTATATTCAACCCTCTGCTTCTTGGTCAAACTCTTTGACAACTTGACAAACTTAGGCTCCTCTGGTGTGCCAATGTTGCACTCAGCTGTGTCAGCATCATCACCTGAAACTCTCCCCTTTACGGCCACATCATTCCCATCGAACAATCTTTCTAATGGGACTAGTCCCCTTGGAATGTGATTGCTAGGCAACTGAATAATGTCATGCTTTGCTATTTTACTCAGCAACTCACCCCCATTAAACCCTTCCTCAGAGACAGAATCTTAATCAATATGCAGCTCTGAAAACTCTTCGATAGTCTCCAAGAATTTCTTGATCTCAAGATCATCCTCAAACACCTTCCAATGCTTGACATTGTCAGGTGTGGAGGGCCTATATTTTACTTCTACGTCATACCTAAGCTTGGGCGGCAAGGGTACTTTGAAATTGCTTGTTGATGTAGCCAAGGAATCTGCCACTGTTTTCTCTTCTCTTGGGATGAAAGAAATGTTAAACGCTGAGAAGAAACTGTCAATTAGGTCCCATACCTCATTTTTGTAACTCCTGAGTCGAGGGTGCTTGGCCTGATAAGCGCTTCTGATTTGTTGGACTACCAACTCGGCATCTCCAAACACTGCTACCTCCTGAATTCCCATTTCCCTTGTGGCTCTTAATCCGAGGATAAGAGCTTCATACTCTGCCACATTGTTGGTGGTTTGAAATTCCAACTTATATGACAGGGATATGGTCTCCTGAGCGGGTGACATAAAGACCACCCCAGCTCCAACACCTTCCCTGGAAGAGGCTCCATCAAAGAACATTTTTCAGACAGGGGTGATGGAGGGAGGAAATTTAGGGGAAATGGTGGGCTTCTTTCTGAGTTTGAGAGGGGGCTCAGGGGCGTGGGTGAGCTGTAGTAGACTGGAGCCCAAATCAGTGTCCAAGGCAAAGATGGGATGATTGGTAGGGTTGGCTTCATCACTGATTATGTAGGCTAGTTGGGCTTCCCTGTATAGTCTTCTATGCTCTCCTCCAAACACTGGGATAGTAGCATATGTGAGGTCCATTTGCAAGGTTCCCCCCAGTCTTTTTATCCAAGATCTTGATAACAACATACTGAACTTGGGGGGAACATCGACCACCATAATATCCATGACCACACTTTTCATGGGCAGTTGAAATAAGGTCACAACCAGATCCTTAATAACTCCGAGACACTGAACTCTCCTGGAGTCAAAAGAATAGAGGTCGTGATAGGCTCAGGTGAATTCTAGTCCTAGCTCTTCCATGACGGTTTTGGGCATGAGGTTGTGAGAATCCCCTGAATCCATCAAGCAGTTGTGTAGTACTTTATCATGTATGTTCAGGGACGTGTAGAAAGGAGGGGATGAGTCATATCTATCTTCTATCATGGGACCTAGGACAACTACTGGCTTTTCATCTTGGAGGTTTATGGAGTCTGTGGGGAGGCATGAGGCTTCGGACTGTAAAATCTCAGAGAAGTGTTTTTTGAATTCTTCACGTTTGATTAGCTCGGTGAGGGGCACAGGGATCCTGATTTTTTGAACTTCATGCTCGAAATTAAAAGAAGACGCAAACTTTGGAATTTCTCTTATTTCAAGGACATGATTGTGGACAATGGGAGAGAGGGGTTGAGCCTTCTTACCTCTGTGACTGTCTGCTACTTCATTAGCAGGTTTCTCTGTTCTAGTGGACTACTCAGGAAAATCGGGTGCTACTGTCTGTTTGTCGGACCTCAGGTTATACCTGCCTCGGCCGCCGCTAGCCTTGCCTACCTTGCTTAATTCATTCAGCTGACTATCCATGAGAGACTCCTCATAAGCTGCTTGAGTGAGATGAGGAGAAGGAGGAGTGTGTTCTAGGTAGTGGATTTCAGGATCAAGATCATCTGCTTCTCTTTCTTCCTCATCGACCACCAAATTTTTCTGAAAAGGGGCCTAAATTCTTTGGTCTTCTCTGTCTCTTCCCCTTTCTCTGTGCATAGTTGGGGGAGCAATATTATTTGTCCTTCTAAAACCCCCTTTGATTTTGGCACCCTGCGGGCCCTTGTACATTTTCTTCCTTTCCACCTTCAGTCTCTCTATCTCTTCAGATAGAAACTTCATCATCTTGGTCAGTTCATCCACTTGAGGGTGGGGCAATGACAGGCCGGAAGTCGAGGCTTCGAACTTTCCCTTTCTTCTGTTTGCAATGGCCTTGTTCCTCAGTCTGTCAGCTGCTAATATGTTGGATTCTACTTCTATGGCTGCATCTTGCATTTGAGCTAAGGAGGTGGCTCTTCTTTCTCTTAATAAAAGGCAGAAATCAGGGTCAAATGCACCAGCATAGGAAATTTGGGCAGAGGCTTCTGAGGGTTTTATCTCTGCAGGAATCTTATTATACATTTTATTGAATCTTTTGGAGAAGTCAGAGACAGACTCCCCTTCCATTTTCTTCAGAGACCCAAACTCTGTCATGTAATACATGAAATCCTTCCTATCTCCCCACTGCCTCAGAAAAACATTATCCAGGGCTTCAATTCCAGCAATAGATCCAGGGGCCAATCCTCTAAACCATTTCCTCACTTCTCCATCCAGGCTCTGGACAAAGACTCTCATCCAGACATCTTCATTTTCAATGTTTAGGTTGTCTGCATAACTGTAGAAAGAATCCAGGTGCTCTTCTGCAGTTATGTCCCCTTCCCCAATGAACTTGGGCATGTATTTCAAATAGTCTCCAGCAGGGAGAGGATTCATGGGATGGGGTAGGATTAAGGGAGCATACCTAGCAGCGACTATGGCATCCATTCTATTCAGAGGGGGATTAGCACCAACCATAGGAATATTAGGTGGAGGAGAACTTGGAGGACAAGGGGTTCGCGAAGGGGCTACTGGGAACGAGTCTCGAAGTGGAGTGGGAAACAAGAGACGATTCAAGGAGAAGGCTAATGAACTTAAGTCAGCAGGCGCTTCTCTTTGTGCAGGAGTGGGGAAATCTTCTGTGGTCACGGGTCTTTGCCGAGAAATAGCTTCAAAGGAGAGGGGAGTGACAAGGATTTCTCCCTCTAGTCCTAGACCAGGAGGGGAAAATTCAGCAGGAACACTCCCAAAATTCAGGGAACGGGAAAACTCTGAAGAAGGTCTATTAAGAAACTGAGGAGGAGAAAAAGGAGTTCTTACAGAAGGAAATGGAGGATTACCTATTTTGGCGGTGGAAGCTTCTTCTTCAGGGGCCTTTCCTTTTCTGAGAACCACCTCTGGATCAGTTACAGGTGTAGCTAGAGGCAGCTGTGGATGCCATCGCGTATGTCTACCTTTGGAAGCCACAATTAAAACAGCGGGTTCACTCCAGTGGAGTCATCACAATGGAGTTGCCAGGTGCACAGTAGCAATCTCAATAGTTCTGATATCTGATGCACCTTCAGAATCAACTGATCATTGTCGTTCAATCCCGGGGAAAATATTCAAATTCATCCTCGGCAACGGCGCCAGAAATGTTAGCGTTGGAAGTCACTCCTAGATTGCTTGCAGGAGCAGAGCCTGACACCCATCACTTTTATTTCACGATAGTTTTAAAAATATGATCAAATGGAGGTAAAGACTCAAGGAAGTATCGTTCTAACTCAGGGACTGGGTCTAGCATGTATGGGACAAAGGAGGTCTTGATCTAACTTCAGCCAGTGGATTGATTAAAAGGTGAATAGGTGGAAGACTTGATAAGAAGGGTGAACAAATGGCTTTGGGCAACAGGCTTACAACAATTTGTAGAAGAAAGACTCTGAATGCAAGATCCTCTTGGTTCAAGGTCTCAAGAAACTGAAAGAGGACTTGACTGGATCCGCCAATTCCAAGTCACTCAGCGCTGGGAAAATCACAAGAACTGATTAGAAACAACGTATCTGCTACAGTGTTCCAACCTTCATCATCCTATAACAGCTACAACTTGACTGGATCCTCCAATTCCAAGCTTTTCTAACACAGTGTAAACTGAGACGTGAAAGAAACTGACATTCATAAGACAAGAAGTCTCAAAAGTCTATGCATCACCAGAATAACAATGCTTCATTAAAACTCTATAATCGGGAGCTTTGCTCAACCATCGATAGATACAAAAATGGCGAAGACACCTTCATATACTCAAAACAACAATAGCAACCAAATCGAGACGCTGCATTAAACATATTTCATCTACATGGCTTCTGACAATCTACAGCTGCAGTCTCTGAATGATCATGCACCCACGGCAGATGCAATTGGACTCCTGACAGTTTTGTGGGCAAAACGACATGCCTTTAATTCATCGCCGGACTTTCCCATTATGGCGGAGGCAATGTCTAACCACCACCAACTACCTCAATAACTTCTTCATGGGGATTGAGGACGGCCCAACCAACTCGACACTGTTGGGACGTGGAAGGCCCCTTGCGCTGCCACCTGGATTAGCTGAACGGCCTGATGAATAGGCGTGGAGGCCAGCGCGAAGGATGGGGTGCATGACGGGAGTAGTGGCGCCAAAGCTATGAGGGTGAGGCATGAAGTGATGAGGGGTGAGAGAGGTTACAGGGGAGACACATGGCAGGAGGAAATACGTGGAGGAGGTAGGTGATGAGACACAATAGGCACATTTTAATGGAGGCTGACGTGGAGGGGAGCGGAACACATGGCAGGTGGTGAGTGGATGATGATATGGGGAAGGGACCACCAGTACTAAGGAGTGGAGAAGGACAGATGACACATGGCAACAGGGGAAAGGTGGCTCCAGAGGATGGCATAACAGGGGGGAAGGCCCACGTTGGTTAAGAACATAGCAGTTGAGAAGGATGGGATCGTGCGAGTGTCGTTGATCTGGGCGCTTAGATATCAGCCGTTGGGAAGTTGCGTGCCCGATTCC
>ML804449.1:218775-233372 GCA_009831015.1 Picea engelmannii
AAAATCCCGTAGTCCAGAATTGATCTCCAATTAAACACAGACGCATTTGTATCCTGAACTTAATTCAAGTGGGTTTTTGACCCATTCCTTTGCATTTTACCCCTGCTACAAGAAATATCGCTAACACATCCTCCTCATGCTATCATGACAAAGAATCAACCACTATATTGTCTTTGACTTTTTTATATATGATTTCATATTCATAACCCAACATTTTAGTCAACCACCTTTTTTTTTTAGGGGAGGATAACCTCTACTCCAAAAAATACTTTAGACTATGGTGATCTATTTTGATCTGAAAATGATTTCCTAAAAGGTATGGCCTCCATGTGTGCACTACATGTAGAATGGCCATCATTTTTTTTTCATACGTGGATCTTCCCAAGTTGCACCCACTCAACACTTGGCTAGTAAAGACTAGAGGTCGGCCCTATTGGGTGAGGATGACACAGATACCAGTGACTGAAGCATATGATTCTACCACAATTTTTTTTTTTTGAAGTCAGGTGCTGCTAGGACAAGAGTAGTGCACATGGCGTTTTTTAATGCAATGAAGGCTTGCTCCGTATTAGGTGTCCAATGAAATGCACTCTTCTTAAGAAGGTTAGTCAAGGGCTTAGAAATTTTTCCATAATGGTGGAAAAATTTCCTGTAATATCCAGTGAAACCGAGAAAACCCCTTAGTGATTTAAAGTCGTGGGTCACGACCACTCTTGCATAGCTTGTATCTCCTTAGGTTCAACTTTTACCCCTTTGCAACTCACAATGTGTCCCAAGTACTCCACTTTGTTGGATCCAAAGGAACATTGGGTCGTTTTGACAAACAACTGGTTGTCTTGCAACAAGTGAAGGACTTTGTCCACATGAAGAAGGTGGTTATCCCAGGTGCGGTTGTAAATGAGGATGTCATCAAAGAAAACTAGGACAAACTGCCGAAGGTAAGGTTTCAATAGTTTATTCATGAGACTTTGGAAGCTGGATGGAGCATTGCAAAGGCCAAAAGGCATGACCAAGAATTCATAATGTCCTTCATGAGTTCTGAAATAAGTCCTCAGAATATCTGCCTCCTTCATCCTAATCTGGTGATAATCGAAGAGAAGGTCCAATTTGGTGAAGACACAAGAACCTTGGATTTCATCCAACATATCATAAATGACAGGAATGGGAAACTTATCTTTGATGGTTAGTTTAATTAGGGCCTGAAAATCAAGACACATGCGTCGAGTACCTTCTTTCTTTAATACCATCACTACTGGTGAAGAATATGGGCTTGTACTATGGAAATTTATCCCCGCCTCAATCACAGGTTCCAACTCAAACCAAAAACCTACAATCTCTCATTCCCCATATGCCTTCCCCAACCCAGGAAGTGTGCCCCTTCTCTGCTTAACAATTCCCCAATTTCCCCACTTCCTTTCCAGGGCTTCAACAACAGTCTGAATAGGTCTCAGAGCCCTATATCTGTAGTGTTGGCACCTTGGGAAATAAATCCCAGTAATTCTCTCACCTAGAGAGAATAGTCATGAGCTTGAAAACCTGCCTCTTCAATGTTCCACGGGTCTGATAACCTGCTTCTTCAGTCCAACTCCCAAGATAACCAGGGTACAGGTATAGGTGACAGTAGCAGTAGGATACATATCCCCTGGATGAGTGAAGGAATGATAGGAAAATGAACTAAGTCCAAACTATATGTATGCATATTCTCAACTTGACACTTGTCATGTTGAGAACTACCTTGGGCCCACTTTTCCCCATCCTTAGAAATTAGGATAAAACAATTATCAATGGTTTATACTTTAAGAATATTAATATAATATTCCTTTGGGTTTAATCCCCCTTAACTTAGCCCCTTATCTCAACTTTTATTCTCCCTTTTCCTAACTAGTGGAGTTTAGTCCCCCATACTCTTTTACATGGTTGGTATGCCGCAGTGATGTGTTTTCATTAATATTTGCATGTGATTACATTTACATTTATAATATAGGAATACTGTCCTTTTTGTATCCAGGATCAGTAGCCTTAAAAACATAAACATATACACAAATGGTTCTATGGCCTCAAAATCACGCACTTAAGTTGATGTGTGCAGAATCTTGGGATGTGCACACTCTTCTTTTAGTGCACAACACATGTGCACGCTATACTATGGAATGTGCATACAAAGCTAATTCTAAGGCTTGATACAAACAACTCACCAACTTATATACATATGTACATTTATATTTACATTTACAGTTGGGGTTCAGTCTAGGGGTATTACATCCTCGACTTTGACCACCTCATCCTCGTCCTCGATAGTAGTAATCATTTATTCGACCATAATTATTAGTTTGGTCAATAGCTTCTGTATGATACATTGTTTTTACATTGGCTCGATTTCATGCATTTAAATAACATTCTGATGTTCTGTGACTATGAGTTTCACATATATGACACCACTTAGTGTTCTTTAAATTGTGTGGGAAATCCTGCACAACATGGTTGGTTAATGCTTCACATATATTACAATATGTTTGAGCTTGTACTCTATGAGCATTTTTTGTTATTGGTAGATGATTGGTGAGGCTACAAGTATCCTTTGTATGTCCTTCTTCAAAGCACGTAGTACACCATAATTCATTTCTTATTATGGATATATTTTTTATGGTTTGTTGTAAATGCTCTATTTTTCCTTCCAATCTTTTGGTCGACGAGGAGGTCTATGGGTCGTCATCATCCAATTCAATGCATTGTGCTTTCTGTAATGCATCTTCACAATTAGTTATTTCGTACAGGTGTACTGGTGAATAGATTCGTTGTAGAAGACCAACTACATACCATTGTACTAACAAACTCTAATTGATCATGGTCAATATTTGGCTTAAAAGATCTTTGAATCTTTTTTCATATTCTCGGACCAACTCGCCTGGTCTTTGTTTTATTTATTTCAATTTTTTAGCAGCCAAGTGTGTGACATCTTGAACTTTCAAGAATGTTAGGAAACTATTTTTATTTTTTATTTTGAGCAATTCTGATTTTCTGTGAAATTCATAAACCATGTTAAAGCATGATGTTGAAGGGAAACACCAAATTATGCCATATACTTATCTTCATCTGTGATGTCCATAGCATCCCATAATTTCTCATACACAAACTAGTGTCTTTTTGGGTCCTCATCTCCCCCATAGTTGGGGGTGTGGTTAAATCCAAATTTTATTTTGTTTTTAGGAATAATCACTTTTTGTGGTGTTTGGGTTACCACACTTTTCGACTAAGTTGTTTATTCTTCAGTCGATTTTTCTTGCCTCGCCTCTTCTATTGGTTGGTCTTCTACCAGATGGTATTCGAGAAATAACTGCTTCTTGTTGACTATGGAAAGTATTTCTTCAGTCTGAGAAATTTTCTCTTTGTACTCTACTAAATGTCGCTCCAATGGTCATGTTGGTTCGCAACTCTGATTTATTAAAATAATTTCTTCTCTTGATACTAGATTTGGTAGGGGGACTGAGTCGGTGACATCCTTGATTTGGATGAGCATGTTGTCGAATTCATTTCTTCTTGGCTCAATGATGAGCATGTCTCGTAGGTTTCCATGCTCGTCAGTTCTATACCATAATCTTGCGAATTGGTCGTTGATCTGAAGTCTTTGTTGAAGGAACTCTTTTATTCATGGGCTAGTTTTCGGAACGGGGGAAGAGCATATCACTGGTCGTAACTCTTTGTAATCCATTCTTTCAGGTTGGTCTTCCGATTGATAGGAATTCATTCTAGCCTTTATCAACTGTGCATCACTTCTTTTGTCGGGGGTCTTCGCGACTATTGTTATTGCCAGCTCTGGTCAATTTATTTCAGACTCAGACTGCTCATGCGCTCTATCAGGATAACCCTCCCCGATCATTTTTCTATTTGACTTCTGACTATTCCACAAGTTACGAAGCTCTTCTTGTTTCTTTTTCCTTTTGTCTTATTCCAATCTCTGGATGTTAATAGCTTGTGTATGTGCTTGTTTTCTTCTCAACCACATTTATACTTTAGTAATCACAACTTTTAGTATGATTTTCTTACAACATCTCACAACTTCGACCAACCCCCCATTTTCGACCCGACTTACTCAAAGTCAGTGGTGTTGTCCATGTTCATTTTCTCAGAAATTAGTTCCAGGATGGTCTTGTGTCCTCGCACCTTTCGTCAATAAATCCTTCCCACTCTTCGTCCCTTTCTTCAAGGTTTCTATTTAGGAGCGGTATAACTAGTCGAGATCAGTCTTCAACAATGTCATTGAAGCCCTTGTTGAGGAGGAATTTGTGAAGCGGTGTCGGAACAATACACAAGAATCCTTTGTGCAAGTTGTTTTAAAATTTTTCTTTTATTTTATCAAGAGATGTTTGATATTCAATGGCTGGCTCTAAGATACAATATTCGACAATTCTCTCGAACCAGTCATGCAAATTTGTTCGTCTTCGATTCGTGAGCTTGAAGCCTAATTTCTTGTCTGCTGTTAAATTACGCATTACCCGGTTTGTTGATGTACTCGAATAAGGATTATGAGATGGCTTCCAAAAATATTTCTCGAGTCTCCGAGAAGAATCATGAGCGTGGTTTTGCTAATGAAAGGTTGTTTCTTCGTGCTTAATTCTTGATGTAATTCTCAATTTTGCGCTCCCACCATTCATGTATGTCTGGTATAGTTAGCGTTTATGTAAGATTATGCATGCCTAGGTCCATAACTACCGATAATGGAACCAATGTTGTAATCTAGGGAAAAGTAAGAGAGAGTTACCAGTAGCTCCTTACATAGGAAAACATAGAATACATACATGAAGACATAGATGAAGACAAACACAAGTAATGGAATCCCAAAGAACAACACTTTATTATATGATATATCCATACAACAAAATAGATACATTGTCTCTCATAGATCTTGTCTATTTATACTTCTATATCTAGTTACCAGGAACTTGTAACTACTTAACTTCCTGGGTCAATCGGTTAATAGATGCCTCGAACGACTTATACTTCTTACTTCAACAATCGATCGAATAGCTCTTAGTCGACTGTTGAGTCTAGTCGACAGAGTCGACTATCCCCTACAACAAGATCCAAAATTAAGGTGCCAAAATCTCTTGTTCCATAACCAAGACTCATCAATTGAGGCCTTCAAGAAAGCCACACTTGATTCCATACTTAACAAAAACATCCTATTATCTGTCATAGGAACCTTGGCAACAAGGCCATTGTTGTTAAAAATATTACAAAACTTTACTTCAAAGACAATCTTGTAGTTTTTAGAATTTAGTTGCCCTATGCTAATCAAGTTACGCTTTAAACTTGAAACAAACAAAATATCATGTATATGCATAATACTTCCATTCTTGAATTTTATGGTAAGGGTACCTTTTCCCCTTACTTCTGCCTCATTATCATTGTCAAAGTTTACTTTCTCCTTCACACACTCATCTAACTTTACAAACAAATTTTTGTTTCCTATCATGTGATTTGAGCAACCATTATCTAAATACCATACAAAATCATCTTTGGCATCAAAATTGTTACATGTGAGAAACAAATTTTTAGAGTTCACACCTTCATCTTTACTAAAATTTGCTTGAGAGGTGTCTCTTTTCTTCTTAAAACAATAGCTTTCAAGGTGACCATCTTTATTACAATAGTTGTAATGAAAATTACCTCTCCCAAGGTTGTTGCTTCTTCCTCTACCACAACCTTCTCTTCCTTTGGTGATCCAGGTGGACATTGGTGTCCACCCACCTTTTCCACTGGCTCAAATTACATTTTTGAATCTTGGCAGATTATCTACAGTTTTTGGGTCCCAAACTTTCGGGGCCCTAAATGACATTTTTTTTGCTCGAAAACACCTACCATTTAGCGAAAGGAAGATTCTAGGATAAACGAAATGTTTTGTCATTAGCTATACCTTTTTGATGAAGTATCGAACACCCCAAACATAGTTTGCATGAAAAATTTATGCCCTCGGGAAGTTGATGTATCAACTACCCCCATTGAGGCCCATAAACCTTTCGGTGTTTCATCTCTTGGGGTTAGGGTTTGGAATGTTTATGGTTTTCTCATTTTCTAATTTATGTTAAAAATGCCTTTGGAGCCTCATTGTAATTAGCTTCTTGTGAATGAGCATAGCCGACACATCTCTTCTCAGAGATAAGCTACCACCATTCTAGATAGTTTGTGTGTTTTTGCATTTTACAGTCTTTGTATTTTTAGATAATCATTAATAGAATCTGAGATTTACTATATTATTGTGTTCCTTATCATATCTCTGTGTATTTACTTGTTATATCTATGTTATATTTCTACCTTCATTTCGTTCTCAAAATAATTTGGATCATCTATCTCTTCCACGGCCTCTACCTCCTCTATTTGATGATGAAGAAAAAGTAGAAGAAACATTCATGGTAGTGGAATATTGTTTCTTCTTGTTGTCAACCTTCAACTTGCTTTGGAAGGATTGATCCCGAGCTTCCTCATTCTTTTTTAACTTGTCTTCATGTACTTGAAGGCTTCCAAAGAGATCAACAAGGGTTAGTTGTGATAAATCTCTTGAATCCTCTATAACAATAATGACGGGATCAAATTTTTTAGAAAGACTTCTTAAAAAAATTTCAACAATCCTCCTATCTTCAAGAGATTTTCCATGAGCATGAATAAGATTCACAATATTTTGAACTCTAGTGATAAAAGATTCAACACTTTCATTTTCTTTCATAATGAGAGATTCAAAATATGTTCTCAGCATTTGGTGTTTGACAACTTTTACCTTTACAGATCCCTTGTATGCCTTATCCAAGTTTTCCCAAGCATCATGGGACTTACTACATTCGGTAATCTTTGGAAACACTATGATGTCAACTCCAGTTTGAAGGATGAACAGAGATTTGGCATCCTTTTTTTGTTCTCCTTCAAATCTGTCTTTTGATCAATAGAGAGAGCATTGTAGGCATCCTGATCAGCTGGCTATATGTTACCTACATAAACAAGCATCCATAAATCTTGTGAGATACTGGTCTAGAGCCAATAACACAATAACACAATAAAAGAACCTATGACTCAAGCAGATGAAGATCGAGATCAATCCACAAGGAGAAAATAAGTTTTGTCAGCAGTAAGTCAAGAAGTAATAGAGATGATACAGAGAAAAAGAAGAAGAACAATTGTCAGCCACATTGATTGAAGAAATCAAGGATTCTCCCATGAAAATCCAGATCCTTGACAAATGGGAGCATAAGTCATTTGTAAGCCTAATAAATGCTTCAAAAATGATATGGGGATGCGTTCAAAAATTATCCATAGACTATGATGATGAAGATATGTGTTATTGTGATATTGGCTCTGGACCAGTATGTTGGGAGCATTATTCCTTACTGTTACAACTGGCTCGTGAAAAGAGGGAAATTGTTGTTTGTGCAGATACTAGAAACTTAGTAAGAAAACCATGGACTGGATGGACTGAAATTTTGTTTGAAAGATTTATGCCAAGGGAGGAATGGTCATCAAAAGGACCTCAATTTATTTTTGATTTTTAGCATGAACTTATGATTGCAGCTCAATATGAACTCTAGTTCAAATTCAAGCTAAAATTTGTTGTTGCATCTTAATACAAACTTCATCCTCCAGAGCTTGTACAATATGAACATGCATTAAAAGATAAGGATAGAAAAATCCTAGGAATAACCCCAGAAGAGGTACTCCTAACCCTTAAAGTTTGAACTTTCTATCAAGGAGATTATCTTAAAGATAATAAGCATGCACTTATTCTCGGATCCTTTGTGGGTCATTGCCTTGATGATTTCCTCTTCCCGGTACCAGATGTACCTGAATCTCAGGATTCATATGGATACGAATCCAATATCTCCTAGACTAAAGAAGAGATTCATAATTTGAATAATGTCATGGAGGATTAGTGCGGAAGCATTGTGGACCCTAATTTGTACATAGTATCTATACTTTGTTGACATGCAATATTTTATAAAATCTTAAAGAGATGCTCTGTGGGTGGCAGTACACTCCACTTTGTACTTTGTGTGTTTTTCAACTATTTTATAGGCCATACCATTCTGTGGGTGACGTAGTACTCCACTTTGTATCTGTCAAGATAGATTCGGGTCCCCATATGTCGAAAGGCCACTAAGGGATGAAATAACAAGTGGTTGTCCCCACTTGCCCTGATTCTTAGTCATATTTTGTATTTATATGTCAGGTCTGATTCAGGTCCCCATATGTCAAAATACCACTAAGGGATGAGATAACAAGTGGTTGTCCCCACTTGCCCCGAATCTTAGTCATATTTTGTCTTTTGTTAGTCCAATTGGATCATGAGAAATATCCCCTCATGAAAATCATCTTCTTTTGACATAACGATGTCAGTTAGTAATTCTCGGTTAACCGAATGACGATGCTATAAGTAATGGCCCGAGCCTCTCATTTTATCATTTGAGAGTTGGTATTCAAAGCTCTGCAAGTTTGAGTCTAAGTATTTTCCTCTGTGTCATAAGTCTATAAATAGATTCAGTTTACGTATGCTCTCTCCTCGCATCTGTTGATGATCTTGGAGATCAAAAGTAATTGGATAGTCATCATGTTCTGGAATAAAAGTCATTATTATATGGATAAGTTCTGAAGTAGTCTATATGTAACAAAGATAGCTGAGATTTCACCTCCGATGAGAGTGTAGCTTTCAACAACTCAAAACAGGACTGTGCAAAAGAGGTTCATGAGGAGGAGAATGAAGTTACTAGAGTTCTAGAGGCAGAAGCAGTTGAACCAGAGGAAATCATTCATAAGGATAATGAGATGGAAAAACCTCAGAGGCCAGCAAATATTCCTTCTCACAAGCGAACACTAGCTTGGGCACATGACCTCATCAGAGATGCAGAAAGATATGGTGCCCCAGAAAAATATCTCAGGGAAAGTAAGAAGTTGAAACCATGTTCTAGCTATGTGGCATGTTTGTGTGATATCATGGATGCAAAATCATCCAGTTATGAAGAGGCTGCAGAAAAGAGGGTATGAAAGGATGCCATGGGGGAGGAATATCAGTCCATAATAAAGAATTATGTCTAGGATGTGGTCCCCAAACTGAAGGAGAAATCAATATTAAGTTCAAAATGGATCTACAAGACAAAACATGAAGTTGATGGTAGTATTGAAAAGTATAATGCTATATTTGTGGCTCGAGGATTCTCTCATAAGGAGGGCATTGAATATGAGGAGGAATTTTCTGCCATGGTGAGATATACCTTTATCAGGACTATACTTTTGTTTTCCGCAGTAATGAAATGGAAGGTACATCAGATGGATGTGAAGACAACCTTCTTGAATGGTGAAATAAAGGAGTAAGTATATGTGGAGCAACCACAAGGGTTCTAGGTACAGGATAGGGAGATGCATGTGTGCAGATTGAAGAAGGTTTTATATGGATTAAAGCAGGCACCCAGAGCATGGTATGGCAGGATCGACATTTTTCTGATGAGCTTAGGATTTAAAAAGAGAAGTGTAGATCCTAGCTTTTAATTTAAGGTTGTGGATTATGGTATAGTAATACTACTGTTGTATGTGGATGACATGTTTCTAACAGGTGTGGAAAATCTCATCTCAGAGTGTAAGAGAAAACTGGTTGTTGAGTTTGAGATGAAATATCTCGATATGATTCATTACTTTTTGGGTCTCAAGGTATGGCAGAGACATGATGAGATCTTTCTGAATCAAGGGAAGTATGCAATGGAAATCCTGAAGAGGTCCAGGATGATGGAAATTGCAAGGTAATGGTTACACCTATGGTATCAAATCTGAATTTGCTACAAGATATGATTTTAGAGATTGTGGATGTTACTTTATACATGCAGATGGTGGGTTCATTGATGTACTTGATGAACATGAGACTTGATATATGTTTTGTTGTGAACACCTTGAGTCTGTATATGGAGCATCCCAAGAAGGTTGATTTTGTCGCAACAAAACATGTGATGAGGTACCTTAAGGGTACATTGGATTATGGTCTCAAGTATGTGACAAATCATGAGTTCAACTTACATGGATATTCAGATTCAGATTGGGCCAACAGTATTCTTGATCGAAAGAGTGCTTCGACATATTTCTTCAGTCTAGGCTCCAATATGGTTTCATGGAACAACATGAAGAATTCATGTGTAACACTCAGTACGGCTGAGGATAAATATGTGGTAGCATGTACAACATGTAGAGAAGCAGTGTGGATTCGGAAGTTGTTGTCTGGGTTATTTGGTCTCAAACTGGAAGCGACCTACATTTGGTGTGACAACCAGATTTGCATGAAGTTGTTAGAGAATCTGGTGTTCCATGACAGGTCTAAGCATATCGAGATCAAATATCACTATATCAGGGATATGGTGCAGAGGGGAGCAGTGGGGCTCCAGTACGTGAATACTAAGGAGAGGGTTGTAGATGTGTTGACCAAGCCACTGTCGAGGGAAAAGTTTGAGCACTTCAAGGACAAGATTGGCATGGTCCCTCTTCAAAGGTAGTGACGAGGTACAGATGCATTGCAGGGTAGTGGAGGTCTTGGGGACATGTTGCATCTATTTGAGAGCTAACCACAGGCCTTAGATGCATTGGCTTTGAAGTCAGAGGGGTGCACATGATGAGGTATAGATGCATTGCGGGGTAGTGGATGTCATGGTGACATGTTGAATGTATTTAAGAGATACCCACGGGCCTTGGATGCATTGGCTGTGAAGTCATGTTGTACTATGAATATTCGATTATGTATGGATTCATATGTTCAACAGTCAATGGTCATGAGCTCATGTGGCAACAAATAATACATTCCTAGTTAAGAGTGAGTGTTGATATTTTGATGTAACTACGGAAGATGTTATTTTGTATTTGTATTGATCAAACCTCGAGAAGTTTATTGTAATCTTGTTGTATAAATTGGCTCAAAAGAAATTATTATTTTATTGTTATCTTTATTGTAAAAGTCAAAACGACCCCTCTTAGGGTTGTATCTTTTCGAGAGTCAGTTATGTGTATAAATAGAGGTCGAGTTCCTCTCATTTGTACACACACAAAACTCGCCTTCTCTTGTGTATTTGGAGCATAGCAAAGGAGGTCTAGCGCATGAGGTCTGGGTTTCTTGATATTTGGTATCTTGGTCTTGGTCTATTTGTTGAGATCTATAACGTTACATTGTACTGGTTGAAGGAATCTATACTGAAGAATTGGTTGTTGGGTTTTCTCCCCCACGAGGGTTTCCCAGGATATATCTTGTATTATGTGATTGTTTATCTTTCAATGATCCTATTACATGCAATTTTTAATGAATGTTAAAGATGATATCTGTAACTTCTAAACTAATAACAACCTACTAGGGGAAATGTGAGTTCTAAGGAAAACTCTCCACAAGTGTGAAAGATGTTAAGTTTTGAGATATTATTAGGTTTCTTTTCAATTTACTAGATAACAATAGCATAGGTAGGATCACTGGGAGAAACACAATCACAAGATACACAACATTTATCCTGGGAAACCCTCATGGGGGAGAAAACCTAGCAAAACTTCCTTAATATAGATTGCCAATACAATGCTAAGATAAAAGACCAAACACTAGAGAGTAACCAAGATTGAGCAATGTGCCTCTCTCTTCCTTCTTCTCCCAAATTCAACTACCTCCAAAATTGTGCATTGAGTGAGTGACTTGAATGGGTGATCAAATGAGGCGCTAGCCTCTCGTATTTATACTGGCTGGCAGGTGCTAGGGAGGTGTCTCTTCACTGGGCAGGGCTAACTTCTTTATCTAGTGGTTAAAACCACTTTAATTAGGCATGGGGGGCGACTTCTTGATTAGAAACATATAATTAGGGTTTGACCAATCCACAAAAGGGGATTTGGTCATTTACAAAGATCGACATGATCAATCCACAAAAGGGGATTGATCTAATTAATAATAACTCAATAATAGGTAGAATATTATTTGCAGCTACAATATTTCAACACTCCCCCTTAACAAGAAGTGTATTCTACAATACATCATCATTAGAGAGAGAGAGGGAAGCAACATCATCATCGTCTTCAACACTGACTGACACATCTATAAATCATCAGAAGTTTTCCTCATCATCAATATCATCATCCACAACATGGAGCTCGAATGGAATCATCATCATCTGCATCAACATCAATTAGTATAACACAAATACACCACCATCATCAATAACAACACGAGGCTGATACAACATCAACAACAACATCATCAACAAGGACATGATATAACATCATAGTTAGCACAAGGCTGATACATCATTAACAACAACATCATCATCACCACAACACGAATGTTGGAGCAACAACATCATCACAACATGAAGGTTGGAGCATCAACATCATCATCATAGAGAAACAGAATGAGGCAGGTGTAACAACATTTTGTGGTACTATGACATTCTCTAAGGAGCTTCCCAGGAATCATAAGAGGCTTCCAGGGTATCTCGACGGTGATACCCTGGTCGAGATTATTTTCCTTTCAATACATCTTGATCCCTGGTAATGGGGTGCCTCGGTTATCTGGTTTTGCTTTTCGTTCTAAATTTTAATTAGAATATTATGTAAAATATGAGAGTGCAGTGGTGTAGTTACTTAGAATATTATGTAAAATATGACAGTGCTTAACATAAATAAATAGACCCGGGTCTTACCATTGTTTTGAAGATTTCAAATATCGAATAGATGTCCTTTGAGCTGGCCATTTAATAACTCTCACGGTTGCTGTTAATGAGAATTAATTGAATTTGTTGAAGCATTGGGAGATGAATTAAGATTCAATTAACAACATGAATTCATGCATAACATTACCTAATTCCCAATGGTCTTAAAGAACAAAGTTTTTCTCAGTGTCTTTTTCCGGTTAGTTTTTGTTCCAAATCCTTCTACCTTTAACACTTTACTTTAATTAAAGGAATTATTAAAGTAAAGTGTTTTTATTAATTTGTTGAGTTTGATATAATGAAATGATAAAAGTAACTAGCAATAGTGAATTAAATTTTAGCCATTGATCTCAACTGAGGTGAGATGTAATCTCAGCCGTGTTGATCCTCAAATGTGTTAAGTCTTTTGTAAGTTCTCTTTTGTATATTTCTTTCCTACACTTAGAAAATTTTTGCTTCGTTGCAGGTTCACAATGCATTTTCATTTTCTTCAAAATTATTCAACCTCCAAAATATACCATCATGTTCCTCCACTTTCATTTTGCACCCATACTTAGATTTTTTTGAAAATACTTCACCGCAGGTCTAATACATTTCTCTGATTTACTTGTTTATGATCATGCCCCCTCCATCCGACCAATTTCTTATAATTAGTCAAATTTTTACCGCACTCTGTGGGTTGTTATGATTTCTTCCACATACTCTCCACCCCCCGTGAATCCACAATGTTGTGACTCTCCATTCATTTTCATCATTCCATACCCACTAACCCACCATAATTCATTCCCTCCACGATGTCTTATACTTTGTCAACTTATTAAGATCTCACCATGAGCCACTGTAGCTTTATGACTCCTCTTTACATACCCCTAATCTTGATTGTCCCGATTCATTTTTATAATTAGTCAATTTTTTAAATTTCATCACGGGCCATGGGTCTACGGGTTCACGATCATTTCATCATGTCTCCACATACTCCCGACTCCACTCCCTCGCCATTATCATATCCCACCATTCCATTATCTTGATTCTCAATCATCCCGCGATAATCCACATCCTTTCTTGTCACTCTCCCCAAGGTACAATTAATGCAAATCTCATAGACATAACAAATTGGTTAAGTGTTAAAAGGTTGTTATTAATGACGACCTTCTCGAGACAACTCTTCATAAATTCAAATTTAATTCATATTAAGGATCCTTTGAAGCAAGAGTCTGAAGTGTATTATAATAAAAAGGTTAACTTTGGTAATAACATTTACAAAGTACTGTACATTAATCCACCAACTTCATTAAGCATGACAACTAGAAGAAATGAGAGCTTCTGCGGATATACCATCAATTAGTTTGGATGTGAAGATCAAAAGTTTCAGTGGCCAAGAGCATACATATATTATGCTTCATTGTTGCCTCTAGAGAGAAGCTCATTACCCCCAACTTAGGGGTAACTAAGGAGATCATGTCTCAAGGCCCACAGGTTGTATACATGGAGTGCCAAGAGCCATATGGACAAAGCATAGCCCTGGAGGGCCCCTTCTTTACATTGATGCATCCTACACATCACCTGCAGTAGCGTCCACCACACCGGTCTGGTTCTCACAAGGCAGTGGGTCTTTCTCCATGAGGTAATGAGTCCAGGTATCTGTAAATTCTAACCTTGTACAATATCTACTGCAAACTGATATTCAGAAAAGAACAGAAAAGATACAATGGCAAATACAAACATTACACTGAGATTTTTCACCTGGAAACCCAAACCGGGAAAAACCAGCATATATTATATTCATACACTTGTGTTACATTGTTTACAATACAATATACATATAGGAGCCAGCGGCATCCAAAACCCTAACCCAATGACCTGGATTAGTCCAAAACCCTAATTCCTTAACCGGAAATAGAAAAC
>ML804449.1:242027-252052 GCA_009831015.1 Picea engelmannii
GCATGACTAAGGGAAAGGGGGTCTCATCACGTGTCGACCTTCTCATTTCTGTGAGGTATTTGTGAATTACACTGTTGTATCTGGACACCAAGCCAGGACGATGGCCTCCAACTAATTCCTTGAAACATGAAGAAAAATAAAAGAAAGAGCTAAGAAGGAGAAAATAACAATAAATGGGCTTCGAAAAAATTGAAATTGAGGACAAGGGGCAGCTCACCCTCCACAAAAGCACCCATGGGTAAGACCATACAAACCCTTGTATGTCATGAACCCCATGCCCATAATTTTACCCCACACCATCTCACATACACACATGACTAGGAAAGGTTCCACTTAGGAAAGACCCTGGCCCTGGGAGTCATTGACCCAATAGGGCACCTTGAGACCCCTCCCAAACCTAAATTTGGCAAATTATATAATGTCTTTGAGCATTTCTTTGGTTTAGGTTGTGCTTATGTTCAGTTGGGTGCCCTGCAATTTAAACAACTCTTGCCAAAATGTGTTGGTGAAAGTTGGGTCACGATTAGATACAATAGAGGTTGGCATGCCATGTAACTTGAAAATATGATCAAGGAAAACTTGTGCGATTAGTGCCGCTGTGAAAGGGTGAGGTAAAACACAAAAATGAGCATACTTGGAGAAGCGATAAACGACCACCATGATGAAGGACTTGTTCCCTGCTTTAGGAAGGTCCACTATAAAATCCAAGGAGATATTTGTCCACATTAAAGCTGGAATGTGTAGGGGTTATAGGGAACCTGAAGACTTGATAGTTTCACCTTTATTACATTGGCACACCTCACATTCAAAGACAAATTGAAGTATATCTTTCTTCATGCATGTCTAGAAAAAAGAACGACGGGGATGAGCATATGTCTTTTGGAAGCCCGAGTGACCCGCAATAGTTGATGAGTGCAACTCATTTAAGATTTTCGACTTGAGTGCTGAATATGGTGATAGAACCATGCGATCCTTATATCAGAGATTATTATCCTTCCAAGTGTAGCCAGTGGGAGGATTAGGGTCATCCCGAAGACATTTAATGATCTTGGAGATAGTCGAGTATGTTAGCCACTCCTGGCATACTTCCTCAAGAGAATCAAGGACTGATAAGGATAAGGAAAAGAGGGATCCACCCTCCTCATGTTGTCATGACAAAGCATCAACCACTATATTGTCTTTGACTTTTTTATATATGATTTCATATTCATAACCCAACATTTTAGTCAACCACTTTTATTTTTTCAGGGGAGGATAACCTCTGCTCCAAAAAATACTTTAGACTATGG
Source organism: Picea engelmannii (assembly GCA_009831015.1). Lineage (NCBI taxonomy): Eukaryota > Viridiplantae > Streptophyta > Pinopsida > Pinales > Pinaceae > Picea > Picea engelmannii. The sequence goes on from ML804449.1 coordinate 243,317, forward strand.
TGATCTATTTTGATCTGAAAATGATTTCCTAAAAGGTATGGCCTCCATGTGTGCACAACATGTAGAATGGCCATCATTTTTTTTTCATACGTGGATCTTCCCAGGTTGCACCCACTCAACACTTGGCTAGTAAAGACTAGAGGTCGGCCCTATTGGGTGAGGACGACACAGATACTAGTGACCGTAGCATATGATTCTACCACAAAAGTTTTTTTTGAAGTCAGGCGCTGCTAGGCCAAGAGTAGTGCACATGGCATTTTTTAATGCGATGAAGGCTTGCTCCTTATTAGGTGTCCAATGAAATGCATTCTTCTTAAGAAGGTCAGTCAAGGGTTTAGAAATTTTTCCATAATGGTGGAAAAATTTCCTGTAATATCCTGTGAAATCGAGAAAACCCCTTAGTGATTTAAAGTCATGGGTCACAACCACTCTTGCATAGCTTGTATCTCCTTAGGTTCAACTTTTACCCCTTCCTGACTCACAATGTGTCCCAAGTACTCCACTTTGTTGGCTCCAAAGGAACATTGGGTTATTTTGAAAAACAATTGGTTGTCCTGCAACAAGTGAAGGACTTTGTCCACATGCAGAAGGTGGCTATCCCAGGTGCGGTTGTAAATGAGGATGTCATCAAAGAAAACTAGGACAAATTGCCGAAGGTAAGGTTTCAATAGTTTATTCATGAGACTTTGGAAGCTGGATGGAGCATTGCAAAGGCCAAAAGGCATGACCAAGAATTCATAATGTCCTTCATGAGTTCTGAAAGAAGTCCTTAGAATATCTGCCTCCTTCATCCTAATCTGGTGATAATCGGAGCGAAGGTCCAATTTGGTGAAGACACAGGAACCTTGGATTTCATCCAACATATCATCAATGACGGGAATGGGAAACTTGTCTTTGATAGTCAGTTTAATTAGTGCCTGAAAATCAGGACACATGCGCCGAGTACCTTCTTTCTTTAAGACCACCACTACTGGTGAAGAATATGGGATTGTACTATGGAAAATTATCCCCACCTCAATCATAGGTTCCAACTCAAACCAAAAACCTACAATCTCTCATTCCCCATATGCCTTCCCCACCCTAGGAAGTGTGCCCCTTCTCTGCTCAACAATTCCCCAAGTTCCCCACTTACTTTCCAGGGCTTCAACAACAGTCTGAATAGGTATCAGATAGTGTTGGCACCTTGGGAAATAAATCCCAGTAATTCTCTCACCTAGAGAGAATGGTCACGGGCTTGAAAACCTGCCTCTTCAATGTCCCACGGGTCTGATAACCTGATTCTTCAGTCCAACTCCCAAGCTAACCAGGGTACAGGTATAGGTGATAGTAGAAGTAGGATACATATCCCCTGGATGAGTGAAGTAATGATGATGGAATGATAGGAAAATGAACTAAGTGCAAACTATATGTATGCATATTCTCAACTTGACACTTGTCATGTTGAGAACTACCTTGGGCCCACTTTTCCCCATCCTTAGAACTTAGGATAAAACAATTATCAATGGTTTATACTTTAAGGATATTAATATAATATTCCTTTGGGTTTAAGCCCCCTTAACTTAGCCCCTTATCTCAAATTTTATTCTCCGTTTTCCTAACTAGTGGAGTTTAGTCCCCCATACTCTTTTACATGGTCAGTATGCCGCAGTGATGTGTTTTCATTAATATTTGCATGTGATTACATTTACATTTATAATATAGGAATGCTGTCCTTTTTGTATCCAGTATCACTAACCTTAAAAACATAAACATATACACAAAAGGTTCTATGGCCTCAAAATCATGCACTTAAGCTGATGTGTGCAGAATCTTGGGATGTGCACACTCTTCTTTTAGTGCACAACACATGTGCACGCTATACTATGGAATGTGCATACAAAGCTAATTCTAAGGCTTGATACAAACAACTCACCAACTTATATACATATGTACATTTATATTTACATTTACAGTTGGGGTTCAGTCTAGGGGTATTACATCCTCGACTTTGACCACCTCATCCTCGTCCTCGATAGTAGTAATCATTTATTCGACCATAATTATTAGTTTGGTCAATAGCTTCTGTATGATACATTGTTTTTACATTGGCTCGATTTCATGCATTTAAATAACATTCTGATGTTCTGTGACTATGAGTTTCACATATATGACACCACTTAGTGTTCTTTAAATTGTGTGGGAAATCCTGCACAACATGGTTGGTTAATGCTTCACATATATTACAATATGTTTGAGCTTGTACTCTATGAGCATTTTTTGTTATTGGTAGATGATTGGTGAGGCTACAAGTATCCTTTGTATGTCCTTCTTCAAAGCACGTAGTACACCATAATTCATTTCTTATTATGGATATATTTTTTATGGTTTGTTGTAAATGCTCTATTTTTCCTTCCAATCTTTTGGTCGACGAGGAGGTCTATGGGTCGTCATCATCCAATTCAATGCATTGTGCTTTCTGTAATGCATCTTCACAATTAGTTATTTCGTACAGGTGTACTGGTGAATAGATTCGTTGTAGAAGACCAACTACATACCATTGTACTAACAAACTCTAATTGATCATGGTCAATATTTGGCTTAAAAGATCTTTGAATCTTTTTTCATATTCTCGGACCAACTCGCCTGGTCTTTGTTTTATTTATTTCAATTTTTTAGCAGCCAAGTGTGTGACATCTTGAACTTTCAAGAATGTTAGGAAACTATTTTTATTTTTTATTTTGAGCAATTCTGATTTTCTGTGAAATTCATAAACCATGTTAAAGCATGATGTTGAAGGGAAACACCAAATTATGCCATATACTTATCTTCATCTGTGATGTCCATAGCATCCCATAATTTCTCATACACAAACTAGTGTCTTTTTGGGTCCTCATCTCCCCCATAGTTGGGGGTGTGGTTAAATCCAAATTTTATTTTGTTTTTAGGAATAATCACTTTTTGTGGTGTTTGGGTTACCACACTTTTCGACTAAGTTGTTTATTCTTCAGTCGATTTTTCTTGCCTCGCCTCTTCTATTGGTTGGTCTTCTACCAGATGGTATTCGAGAAATAACTGCTTCTTGTTGACTATGGAAAGTATTTCTTCAGTCTGAGAAATTTTCTCTTTGTACTCTACTAAATGTCGCTCCAATGGTCATGTTGGTTCGCAACTCTGATTTATTAAAATAATTTCTTCTCTTGATACTAGATTTGGTAGGGGGACTGAGTCGGTGACATCCTTGATTTGGATGAGCATGTTGTCGAATTCATTTCTTCTTGGCTCAATGATGAGCATGTCTCGTAGGTTTCCATGCTCGTCAGTTCTATACCATAATCTTGCGAATTGGTCGTTGATCTGAAGTCTTTGTTGAAGGAACTCTTTTATTCATGGGCTAGTTTTCGGAACGGGGGAAGAGCATATCACTGGTCGTAACTCTTTGTAATCCATTCTTTCAGGTTGGTCTTCCGATTGATAGGAATTCATTCTAGCCTTTATCAACTGTGCATCACTTCTTTTGTCGGGGGTCTTCGCGACTATTGTTATTGCCAGCTCTGGTCAATTTATTTCAGACTCAGACTGCTCATGCGCTCTATCAGGATAACCCTCCCCGATCATTTTTCTATTTGACTTCTGACTATTCCACAAGTTACGAAGCTCTTCTTGTTTCTTTTTCCTTTTGTCTTATTCCAATCTCTGGATGTTAATAGCTTGTGTATGTGCTTGTTTTCTTCTCAACCACATTTATACTTTAGTAATCACAACTTTTAGTATGATTTTCTTACAACATCTCACAACTTCGACCAACCCCCCATTTTCGACCCGACTTACTCAAAGTCAGTGGTGTTGTCCATGTTCATTTTCTCAGAAATTAGTTCCAGGATGGTCTTGTGTCCTCGCACCTTTCGTCAATAAATCCTTCCCACTCTTCGTCCCTTTCTTCAAGGTTTCTATTTAGGAGCGGTATAACTAGTCGAGATCAGTCTTCAACAATGTCATTGAAGCCCTTGTTGAGGAGGAATTTGTGAAGCGGTGTCGGAACAATACACAAGAATCCTTTGTGCAAGTTGTTTTAAAATTTTTCTTTTATTTTATCAAGAGATGTTTGATATTCAATGGCTGGCTCTAAGATACAATATTCGACAATTCTCTCGAACCAGTCATGCAAATTTGTTCGTCTTCGATTCGTGAGCTTGAAGCCTAATTTCTTGTCTGCTGTTAAATTACGCATTACCCGGTTTGTTGATGTACTCGAATAAGGATTATGAGATGGCTTCCAAAAATATTTCTCGAGTCTCCGAGAAGAATCATGAGCGTGGTTTTGCTAATGAAAGGTTGTTTCTTCGTGCTTAATTCTTGATGTAATTCTCAATTTTGCGCTCCCACCATTCATGTATGTCTGGTATAGTTAGCGTTTATGTAAGATTATGCATGCCTAGGTCCATAACTACCGATAATGGAACCAATGTTGTAATCTAGGGAAAAGTAAGAGAGAGTTACCAGTAGCTCCTTACATAGGAAAACATAGAATACATACATGAAGACATAGATGAAGACAAACACAAGTAATGGAATCCCAAAGAACAACACTTTATTATATGATATATCCATACAACAAAATAGATACATTGTCTCTCATAGATCTTGTCTATTTATACTTCTATATCTAGTTACCAGGAACTTGTAACTACTTAACTTCCTGGGTCAATCGGTTAATAGATGCCTCGAACGACTTATACTTCTTACTTCAACAATCGATCGAATAGCTCTTAGTCGACTGTTGAGTCTAGTCGACAGAGTCGACTATCCCCTACAACAAGATCCAAAATTAAGGTGCCAAAATCTCTTGTTCCATAACCAAGACTCATCAATTGAGGCCTTCAAGAAAGCCACACTTGATTCCATACTTAACAAAAACATCCTATTATCTATCATAGGAACCTTGGCAACAAGGCCATTGTTGTTAAAAATATTACAAAACTTTACTTCAAAAACAATCTTTTAGTTTTTAGAATTTAGTTGCCCTATGCTAATCAAGTTATGCTTTAAAATTGAAACAAACAAAATATCATGTATATGCATAATACTTCCATTCTTGAATTTTATGGTAAGGGTACCTTTTCCCCTTACTTCTACCTCATTATCATTGCCAAAGTTTACTTTCCCCTTCACACACTCATCTAACTTTACAAACAAATTTTTGTTTCCTATCATGTGATTTGAGCAACCATTATCTAAATACCATACAAAATCATCTTTGGCATCAAAATTGTTACATGTGAGAAACAAAGTTTTAGACTTCACACCTTCATCTTTACTAAAATTTGCTTGAGAGGTGTCTCTTTTCTTCTTAAAACAATAGCTTTCAAGGTGACCATCTTTATTACAATAGTTGCAATGAAAATTACCTCTCTCAGGGTTGTTGCTTCTTCCTCTACCACAACCTTCTCTTCCTTTGGTGATCCAAGTGGACATTGGTGTCCACCCACCTATTCCATTGGCTCAAATTATAGTTTTGAATCTTGGCAGATTATCTACAGTTTTTGGGTCCCAAACTTTCGGGGCCCTAAATGACGTTTTTTTTTCTCTAAAACACCTACCATGTAGCGAAAGGCAGATTCTAGGATAAACGAAATGTTCTGTCATTAGCTATACCTTTTTGATGAAGTAATGAACGCCCCAAACATAGTTCGCATGCAAAATTTATGCCCTTGGGAAGTTGATGTATCAACTACCCCCATCAAGGCCCATAAACCTTTTGGTGTTTCATCTCTCGGGGTTAGGGTTTTGAATGTTTATGGTTTTCTCATTTTCTAATTTATGTTAAAAATGCCTTTGGAGCCTCATTGTAATTAGCTTCTTGTGAATGAGCATAGCTGACACATCTCTTCTCAGAGATAAGCTACCACCATTCTATATAGTTTGTGTGTTTTTGCATTTTACAGTCTTTGTATTTTTAGATAATCATTAATAGAATCTGAGATTTACTATATTATTGTGTTCCTTATCATATCTCTGTGTATTTACTTGTTATATCTATGTTATATTTCTACCTTCATATCGTTCTCAAAATAATTTGGATCATCTATCTCTTCCACGACCTCTACCTCCTCTATTTGATAATGAAGAAAAAGTAGAAGAAACATTCATGGTAGTGGAATATTGTTTCTTCTTGTCGTCAACCTTCAACTTGCTTTAGAAAGATTGATCCCAAGCTTCCTCATTGTTTTTTAACTTGTCTTCATGTACTTGAAGGCTTCCAAAGAGATCAACAAGGGTTAGCTATGATAAATCCCTTGAATCCTCTATAACAATAATGACGGGATCAAATTTTTTAGAAAGACTTCTTAAAAAAAATTCAAAAATCCTCCTATCTTCAAGAGATTTTCCATGAGCATGAATAACATTCACAATATTTTGAACTCTAGTGATAAAAGATTCAACACTTTCATTTTCTTTCATAATGAGAGATTCAAAATATGTTCTCAGCATTTGGTGTTTGAAAACTTTTACCTTTACAGATCCCTTGTATGCCTTATCCAAGTTTTCCCAAGCATCATGGGACTTACTACATTCTGCAATCTTTGGAAACACTATGATGTCAACTCCAGTTTGAAGGATGAACAGAGCTTTGGCATCCTTTTTTAGTTCTCCTTCAACTCTATCTTTTGATCAATAGAGAGAGCATTGTAGGCATCCTGATCAACTAGCTATATGTTACCTACATAAACAAGCATCCATAAATCTTGTGAGATAAGAAAAGTTCTCATCTTCACAAACCAATACTCATAGTTTTTCCCACTCAAAAGAGGAATTTGGTATTGTACTACATTTGAATTATGGGCTATTTCTCCTCCTCCAAAATTAAAAATGTTGTAATCAAGCTACTCTTATACCAAATGAAGGATATGAGCATACAAGGATTTATGTGACAGTGAAAATCAATCCCAATAGACTCAGATCATGTGTATTTAAAAAACAAATCCCAAAAGAGTACTTGCTCTGTAATAAAAAAAACTATGTTTTAAAAAACAAAATCACAACAACACTTTGAACATTAAAAAGATGTTAGAACACAATATTGTGAGACAAAATATATATCTGATTGCACAAAATTCACTACAACATGATTCTACAACATTGTTTCCAATAAGAATTGCAGTAGTACAACACTCTGATAAAATGCTACAGTAGCACACAACTCTATAAAAAAAAACAAAATAGCTAAATCACTAGAGAAGTCGATCCTCTACACTTCCACATAAGAACAAAGAACTAAGTTTAATAGATGCCCAACAACAACATGAGGATCCAATGATGCCTTTAAGGAAGAAGAATGTGGTATGTTCACTCGAACACTTGACACTTTTGTTTTTACATCTAGAGTTCAACAACCCAGCGACATGTTCATTCACTGCCTAAAATCTAGGTATTAATTATTTCAAATTAATGGGCATTGATGGAGGTCAAAATCAAACATGCATGGAGAATACAAATTTTCAAGCCGAGTACAGAATGAACATAAATGATGGCAAGTTTTGAATGAAATGTGACAAGGGATGGTTTCCCACTGCTAATTTTGGGAACATTCCTCCCCAAATATAGAAAATTTAAAATCTATGATAATAAAAACTAATATTGAAAAAAAATTATAATAATAAAAACTATATATTTTTTTTTTTGTAAATAAAGTTTGTATTACCTTAAAAATCTTTCATAGCAACATACATATCAAAAACTTGCCACCTGTCCTTCCATACAAGTGGAAACCAGGCCAGGTGGTGATCTTTCCAATGCATATATGAGTTTGCTGCAGAGAGAATTTCCAAACTACTTGTTAGTCTATCCGTAGCCATGGCTACTCTAAACATTCTAAATAGAAAAAAAAATGACAGAAAAGGAAATTAAGTTGTAGGAAAACTCAAATTTCCATCATCCTTGGTTGGGCGCAGAGCTAGCACAAATGGTTGGCAACATGCTAGGCATATTCTCTTGGCTGGCTCCCTTGACATGGCTTCGAACAAAACATATAGGTGCTGAGAAAGGGTTGCTTGACGGTGAAGTTGTTGCTTGGCATCCCATCGTGTATCAAAAATCTATTGCAGGTGTTCCTGAGAGGGGCACCAAGATCTAGGTGAGGCCAAAAAAGTGTCTTCCTGCGGTGAAGAGTCATTTGTAGGCTGAGCCACGTCTTCCTGATGAGTAGCTATGGGAGGTTCTTCCTCAATGAAGCAACCACCTATGTCTGCTGCTAATATGACTTTCTGCTAAAATTCGGTAGGGATTTCCTCCTCAATAGGGCAGCCACCCAGGTATGTTTGCAAGTCGTCTCCCAGAGGAGAGTGACTAAAAGTGAGGGAGGGATCCAAAATATCTGAAGCAGAGAGGTGAGTGGAGCCTAGGGGTACCATAGGAGGGGCTTGGCGAATTTCTTCTTCCTCAATCGCCATGGGTTGGTCATTCTCCACCCAATTCTAAGAAGAACAAGGTGAAGAAAAATGAGGGTGGTCTAGAGAGACGAGGGGAAAAGAGAGCAGAATAGGTGCAACAACTGGAGGTACAGGGTAGTCATGAGCTACATGGGGCAACACAGATTCAACCAGAGGTCCAGTGCAGTGATGGCGAGTAACAAAGCTATAGTAGGTCGATCCCCGTTTGGGTTTTCTGTTGATTAAGGTTGGTTGTCATTGATGTCAACCCTTGAAGAAAGACCCGTAGCACAAAGGTTTGGGTAATGGACCCAATAGTGTTTGATGTAAA
>ML804449.1:294108-311823 GCA_009831015.1 Picea engelmannii
CTCTTTGAGGGGGAAACCTCCTTTTACCCCACTTAAATGTTCAAGTAGAAGATGATTCAAAATGAAAATGTCTCCTTGGTATATATAGGAGACTAGGAGGTATAATTACAACTAATGGCCTAAAGACGACATAAATAAAATAACATTACTAATATAATATGCCCCAATTAAGGGGTAATGAGCCAATGTTAGGGCTTAACAATTGCTAATGAAAAAGGTGGTGGAGGGGACCTAGAATGGTTGCGTTAACCTCCACCAAACCAGTACCATGCTGGAGTTAATTTTTCTCAGATCAGAACAACCCTTTGACCAGGAATGAATTCCTGTCAGGCTGGTAGGTGGGAAGGGCCTCCTCAAGATTTAATTAGGGATGGGGCAGATTGCCCATTGGTATGGCTTTCAGACCTGACCACGGACGGGGGGATTCAAGCCACATGCAACCTTGCCGAGGGAGGCAAGAAGGGAAGCATGGTGGGCATAGGGGGTGGTCTGTGAAGAGTGCAGAGCTCTCAGGTCCGAGGAAGGATCGAAAGTGAACAAGCAAGTTCTGATCACAGGAAATAGGGAGACAGAGAGAGGAGAAGGAGAGTAACCTTTGTCCTTACCTATTCCTATATGGGGGGGAGAGTAACCTTCGTCCCTAACGTCCACTGAGTTGGAAGTAAGAGATTGAATCTCAGAGCATAATGGCCTAAGCTCGGGGATGGCTAGTGATAAATCCATTGGGAGTGAATGATCTTATGGTTGGGTGGAAACAAGCACCCCTCTCAGCAGTCACTTCACCCTTTATGGTTATGATAAGTGTTTTTATGCCTTGAACTCTAAATTGGAAATAATGGATGCATGCTTGTTTTTGTATGCCTGTAAATGGTTTCTGCATTGAATGATTAAATTAAGAGTATGCTTTCGTCCTTGAGAACTTCTACATCTGCTTGATTTCCCTTATGTTCTAGTTAAATTCCTCAAAAGCACCTTCCTAGGGAATTGAATCCCTGTCCTAGAGTCGAGTGAGTACTTCCCTGATTGCGGAGGTCGAATCCCGCAATCACTGCAAGGACAAAGTCTATTAAGATCAAGAGAGGTAGTGCAGATATGCACAGGCTATCTACGAGGCAAGAAGAAACTAAGAACCACCTAAATTCTATACTAAATGAAGGAGCGCAATGCTCTTAATCCTCTAGAACTGACAAAGCTCAGGAAGGATAGTGAGATTTAGGTACCAAAAGGGAATACCCTTTCGTTTGGTAGGTGAGTGGATGAGATCTGTTCAGGAGGATCCAAGGTCTGCCATGACCATCAGATTTGAAGAAGGAGAGCAGGCATTAATGCCTCATCTACTTCAGTTTTCACAAGTTCTCACAATGGAAGAGTCGCAGGTTGGCACGACCAAACTTACGAAACCAAATGTTGCGATGTGATCTGGACCGTTAGATCGAGGAAGGTCATGGACCGTCGATCCGATGTGAACATATTAACGCAAGGGGTATGTGGGAATTTGAAATACCCTAAGGACCCAGTTGTGGAGGAGAATCTCTGGGTCGTCGAAATCCATGTTCAGACATCGAGAAGTGAGCGTAGGAGGAAAACAGATCTGAGTTGTCAGATCTGAAGCGCGTGAACCAACAGTCGTTGGATCCGGGGGAAGGTGCATGAGACAAATTTCAATTTGATCATGGTCATCCATTAAGGAGGAGATGTGGTGAGATCTCATCATTTCACTGACTCGCAGAGGAAGAAGGTCAAAGAGCAGAACTGTTCGAACTCGCGATATGAGAAATCACAATTTGATTGCGGTCATCCATTAAGAAGGACACGTGGAGAGATCTAAATTTTTTTCTAACTCACAGAGTAAGAAGATCAAAGAGCATAACTATTCGAACTCATGATATTCAAAGTCATGATTTGATCATGGTCATCCATTAAGGAGGACAAGTGGCAAGATCTCAGCATTTCACTGACTTGCAGGGTAGAAAAGTCAAAGAGGGAAGTCGTGAGAAATCACGATATGAAAAGTTCCGACGTGACTTCGAGTTAGGATTTAGGTCATAGTAAATGGTCACATGGATGGAGGCCAAAGGAGGGAGCTAACGGTTGTTAAGACCCTTTCTAAACTTGGGAGTTGAAGGAGTTGGGGCGCCTTGCATCGAAAGTTTCAAAGTCGCGAAACGGGACGCGTCGTTTAGGTTAAGCCTATGGTCATGGGTAGTGGTCACGTGGAGGAGGATAAGGGAATATCTAGCATGCGCTATTCCCCTATCAGATTTTGGATATTGGGAAATTCAAGGTAACTCACATGTAAAATACCCAACATTTGAAGTTCGGAAATGACTTTTGGGTAGGCGGGTGGTCACAACCCATGGCCGCGTGAGAGAAACTCGCGCTTGGAACTTAATCATGCAAAATGAGTCACAAAAGGAGCTAACTCCTGGAACTCTGAGTTTTCACAGTAGGGAAAAGGGGAAGGTCGCATATTCCCTTAAACCTGCACTAAGAAACCAAAAGGTTATGTGTTTAACTATAGAACGAGACCATCCAGTCTTAGAGAATTGTTTGGCTTCAGAATTTGAGATTCTATCCCTTGAGAAAAGAAAAAAAAAATATTCTCCATCGTGGGTGTGTTACAAAATGGTATTAGAGCATGGTTACAACACTTGGCCTGGTTGGGCTCATGGACGAGTCACTTAAATAACTCAATTTGGAGTACTTTCAAAAGAGTGACACCCTACCTTACCTCTTTCTTAAAAAGTCTGATTTAAAAATGCTATGAAAGAAAGGAATGAAACCTTCCACTGTGTGTGTGCATTAAGAAATTAAAACTATGTATTGTTCATGAACTAATATATTGTTAGCTAACTATAAGTGTTTTTGGCAACACTCGAATAGTTAGTGAATCACGGGAAGACTCCAATACTAAAGGATGATGACGTGTCATGAAGTGGGGGATGGCTCCCATAATAGGGACGAGGAATCTGATGAAAGGAGGGCAGTGGAATCCCCTCCAGATATGGCTGAAACTGTAAGGATCCTCAGGGCCGAGCTACAGAGTTTCAAGGTTGACAACAAGGGATTGATAAAGGAGCAAGAGAAACAAACAGAAATTAACACAGTCTTGCTACAGAGCTTATCTAACATACAGAGTTGACTGCAACACAAACCCACAACCAGTCATGCAGACTGACGACACAAGAAGAGAGGCCAGAGTCCACTTGAGACCCGAAAACATGACTCCATAAGTGACCCCACTGGGAGAAGTACCGCGAAGAAGGTCCAACCTAGAGGCAGGGGACACTCATCGAGAGAGTCCTCTAGAAAGGAAGCTAACAACTTCGAAGGGTCTTCTAGTAGTAGGACCAACTCACATTCTCATAAGAAAGGAAGGAAACATAAGCGTTCTAAAACCCGTGGTCGTGAAGAGTTCAAGAAAGCCAAAACACCCTCTTTCGATGGAGAGATAAAGAAGGGAGAAGAGGTTGAATCTTGGATGCTTGGTTTAAAGAAGTATTTCAGAGTCCATGACTACTCTAAGAACCTGAAGGCTCGGATAGCCATATTCAACCTAAATGGAAAGGATTTTATATGGTGGGAAGACCTTAGGAATGTGAAAGGAGTCCATGAGAAGGATTTATCATGGAAACAATTTGAGAAATACTTCAGGAAGCAACATCTGTCAGAAAAATACATGGATGGGAAAACTAAGGAATTCTACGAAATCTGGCTAGGACATCTCACCATAGAGGAATTTGTCAATAAATTCCTTGAACAACTAAGGTATGTACCCTACATAAAAGATGAAAAAGCAAAAATACAGCGGTTCATTAGTGGTTTACCTCAGACCTACCATGATAGGATTGAGTTTGACGAACCAAGGACCTTAGAAGAATCTATTCAAAAGACGAGGTATTGTTATGAACAGTTTGGGAGCAAGACAGGACCCTACGAGGGTTGGAAGAAGAAGAGTAGTTCGGGATTCTAGAAGAAAAGGTTTAACTCCTCAAGACTTAAGAACTATGGAAAGGATTCTAGGGGGAGCCTTCCTGCTAGAAGTGTATATCAGAAAAATTTCCCCTCTCAAAGTGGAAATAAACCTTTTCAGACAGTCCCAACAAAGACCGATAACCTAAAGAAGGAACCCTTAAAATGCTTGGGTTGTGGAGAAAATCATAGATTGAGGGACTTACCACACATAAAACAAAACAGTAATGGGGTCTACAATATCCAATAATCTACCATCGTCAATGATGTGGCTAGGAGCATGCCACAAATCTATGCAGCCCTGGACAATAATCAAGCCGACCACAAAGCTTCAGTAGTGGAGCTGGAAGGTATGATCGCCAACCATCCAATTTCTATTTTAATTGACCCATTTTCTAATTTGAGTTATGTAGCCCCTCAGACTGCCAATAAGTGTAAACTGCAACCAATTAGACATGTTAAACCATGGTTGGTACAACTAGCCACTGGGACCAAAAGAAAGGTGGCAGAGGCCATACAAGCTTACCAATTCATCATGGGTGGATTTCCCACCCGAGCGACCCTTAACCTACTTCCCTTGGGATCTTATGACTTGTTGATTGGTATGGATTGGTTGGCTGCTCATAAAACTAAAATGGACTGTTATCATAAAACTTTAGAATGTGTAAATGAAGAAGGGAGAAAGATGACCCTCCAAGGGATTCAGAAGCCTGTCTCAGTGAGACAAATATCAGCCCTTCAAATGAAGAAGTATTGCGGAAAAGGGTGTTCCTTATATGCAATACAGGTGTTGGAATCCATTGAAGATGAAGAAAAAAACCTAGATGACCACCCCATATTAAGAGAATACAAGGACATATTCCCAGAAGAAGTATCGGGTCTACCTCCAAGAAGGGATATCGAATTCTCAATAGAACTTACACTAGGAGCGGTACCAACATATAGACCACCATACAGAATGAGCACGCCAGAGCTTGTTGAGCTCAAGCTACAACTAAAGGAGATGATGGACAAAGGCTACATCTGACCCAGTGTATCTTTGTGGGGAGCGCCCATCCTGTTTTTGAAAAATAAAGATGGCACACTCCGATTGTGCATAGATTATAGACAACTCAATATGGCAACCATAAAGAACAAGTCTCCCTTATCAAGAATCGATGATCTATTCGACCAATTGGGAAGTGCATCCATATTCTCAAATATCGACCTAAGATCTGGCTACCATCAAGTCCAGATTAAGGATGAAGACATCCACAAAACAACCTTCAGGACGAGGTATGGTCACTAGGAATTTGTGGTGGTGCCATTTGGGTTAACCAATGCCCCCACCACTTTTATGTGCTTGATGAATAATGTACTCAGAAAATATATAAACAAATTTGTATTGGTTTTCATTGATGATATCCTAATCTACTCCAAGAATAGGGAGGAGCACGAAGAACATCTTAGACTCATACTTCAAGTACTAAGGGAGCATCAACTCTACTCTAAGTTTAGCAAGTGCGATTTATTTCAGAAGAAAGTCCACTACTTAGTCCATGTTATATCTAAGGAAGGGGTGGCAGTGGATCCCGACAAGATCAGATCCATTATGGAATGGCCTACCCCAAAAGATGTATCTGATATTAGGTCCTTTATAGGATTAACAGGATACTATAGAAGTTTCATAAAAGGGTTTTCCAAGATTGGTTGTCCAATCACTGCCCTTCAGAAAAAGGGGAGTAAATTCATTTGGACGTCAAAATGCAAAGAAAGATTTCAGGAACTGAAATACCTCCTGACCCATGAAAAAGATTGTGGGCCTGGATAATGATTTCCTCGTATGTATAGATGCTTGCAAGGAAGGACTCAGAGGATTCCTTATGCAAGAAAGACGTTTAATTTCCTATGCATCTCGAAAATTAAATGAATATGAGATCAATTATGTGACCCATGACCTAGAGTTAGTTGCATAGTACATGCTTTAAAAATGTGGAGGCACTACCTCCTGGGAAGGATATTTGTGCTTATGAAAGACCATTGTGGTTTGAGGCGCCTGTTTGATCAACCGAAACTCAATGCCAGGCAAGCTAGGTGGATGGCTCTCCTAAGTGAATTCGATTTCAAAATAAAACACATAAAAGGAAAGGAAAATAGGGTGGCTGATGCCCTTAGCAGAAGTATAAAAATGATTCATCTAGCAGCAGTAAGCACCTGCAAAATGGATGTCAGGGAGAGAATCATAAATGCACAAGAGACAGATGCATTATTTAAGACCATGATCTCATACCTAAGGCAAGAGCCTACAGGGATGAAGTATGAAGGCTACCAAATGCTCGAGGAAGGGTTGCTGACTTACATAAACAAATTGTATATTCTGAACTGTGATGACTTGAAGAGGTTCATAATGGATGAACTACATAAGAGACCATATACTGGTCACCTGAGATATCAGAAGATGATCACGACCACTAGGAAACAATTCTATTGGCCTAGGTTAAATAAATACATAGCTAACTATCTAGCTAAGTGCCTAGAATGCCAGCAAGTTAAGGCAGAGCACCAACATCCAACGGGATTATTACAACCCCTACCAATCCCAGAATGGAAATGGGAAACCATATCCATGGATTTCATCACTGGATTACCAAAGTCGACCAAGAAAAATGATGCCATCATGGTCATGGTGGAAAAACTGAGTAAGCCTGCCCATTTCATCCCTGTTAAGTCAACTTGCAAGGAAATAGATATTGCCAACATCTCCATGAAGGAGATATTTAGACTACATGGCATGCCCAAGGAAATTGTATCTGACAGAGATACCAAATTCACTTCAAACTTTTGGAAATCCCGAATGGTCGGTTTTGAGACTAAATTGTTGTTCAACATAGCCTATCACCCTCAAACTGATGAACAGACAGAAAGAGTAAATGAAATAGTAGAGGACATGCTAAGGATGCATGTAATTCATCAGCCTAAGAAGTGGGAAGACTACCTACCATTGGTAGAGTTTGCCTACAACAATGGTTATTAGGAATCCTTGAAGATGAGCCCCTTTGAAGCCCTCTTTGGTAGATAGTGCAATATCCCAATCAACTGGAGTAATCCAATGGATAGAATTATAATCAAACTTGACATGTTGAAAGAAATGGAACAACAAGTAGTACAGATAAGGCAAAATCTGAAAATTTCTCAGGACAGACAGAAAAGTTACACTGACAGAAAGAGAAGTCCCCGAGAGTTCAAAGACGGAGACCATGTCTATCTCAGAGTTAGACCCTGGAAGAGTTCCCTGAGAATGGGATCCTGTGCCAAGTTGGCACCTCGGTATTGTGGACCCTTTGAAGTCCTATATAGAGTGGGACCTGTAACCTTTAGAATAGCACTTCCTCCCACCGTAAAGGCACATAATGTTTTCCATGTTTCATTATTAAAGAAATATGTACATGATGCTAACCATATAATTGATTGGTCTGTGATCCAGGTGGAACTGGAGGGAGAATTCCTACCAGAACCCCAATGCATACTAGACAGGAAGGAAACCTCACTCAGGAACTGAACCATTACAGAGGTCAAGGTGCAATGGAAACGCTTTGGCCCAATTGAGGCTACATGGGAAATGGAAGATGCCATGACGCAGGCGTTTCTGATTTTGTTTACTTATGTACATACATATCATGTTGATAGATAGAACATCAAGGGTGATGATTCCTTTAAGGGGGAGGGAATTGTAACACCTTGTTTCCCCCAGTATGTAAATATAGCTATATGGAACAAGGGACTATGGAAAACTTTAAAGTGTGAATGTTTGATTTGATGGACCTTGTGTAGAAGGTCGATGAATGTAAATTTTGATTATTGTAATAGAAAATGTTACATGTTGCATGGATGTTGAGAGAGGGGATGTGCTAAGAGAGAGAGAGACCTCGATTGCTAATGAAAAAGGTGGTGGAGGGGACTCGGAATGGTTGTGTTAACATCCACTGAAGCAGTACCATGCTCGAGTTAATTTTTCTCAGATCAAAACAACCCTCTGACCAGTAATGAATTTCTGTTAGGATAGTAGGTGGGAAGGGCCTCCTCAAGATTGAATGAGGGATGGGGTAGATTTCCCATCAGTATGGCTTCCAGACCTGACCACATATGGGGGGATTCAAGCCACACGTAACCTTGCTGAGGGAGGAAGGAAGGGAAGCATGGTGGACAGAGGGGGTGGTCTATGAAGAGTGCAAAGACGGGAGCAGAACTCTCGGGTCCTATTGACGGGTGAAATCGATTGTCTGTCAACTGAGAGAGTGGAACCGGTCCAGGGTTGTCTAATAACCCAAGCCGTTTGGAATGAACCACCCTGACAGGTTTAGCGGCTCCGTTAGCCGATCTAAGGTCCTAATAAAACAAAAAGAAAACAAATCTACAATAACTAATCTAAAAATAACAATTAAAACAAACTAAACTAATCTAACTAAATAAAACACACTAATAAACTAATCTAACTAAATAAAACAAACTAATAAACTAATCCAACTAAACTAACTATTAAACAAACAAACTAATCTAACTATTCTATATGTATACAATCTACTAACTAATACTATACTAACTCTAACTAAAATATAACTTATTCACAAAATGTACAATATCTACAATTTACAGATTTGAATAAAACCTGAAAAACTCATTTGCATTCTACCCTAAGACAGAGAGAGATATTCTTTGTTGATTTTATATTTTTATGAACAAGAAATAAAACAAAAACTACCTAAACTAAACAACTTAAAAACTAATTCTAACTACAAATCTAACTAAACATATATGTAACTAACTACTAATAACTATACTAAACAATTTAACAAAAACAAATCACAAACTGACCTGGAGAAACGCTCCAGATTTGTCCTGAGTATGATGACTTTCTTAGCTGATTGGAGGGAGGAAACCCGCACCGAATTATCCAGGAGCTTCTCGTAAACGATAGCTGTAGTGCTCTTCAATTATGACTACAGGACAAACAATACATAAAAGCTTACAACAATCTTATGATTTATAAATCTTAACAGCTAGGTAAACCTGTATGCAAAGACTTATACAAAATAATCCAATTGATGAAGAAGAGAAATCTGTCATTCATTAACTGAATCAAATAATTGGTGTATTTTTAAGTATTGAAAAAAATCAGACATGGATGACATTAATTAAATCATATCATTCTGCAAAAGACTATGGTAGCTAAAGTAGTCACTAATCAAGTGCAAATTGATAAGCATAAACATAAAACAAAAGATTGATATTATGAAAGCGAAAGCTGTAGCAGAACATCAACTTCTGTCTCATTTTGCATTAGGAATCCATAGCCTGGTTCTCCCACAAGTGAGGATGATCCTTATTACAAAAAATAATAAGTATTTATAGGTTCTCCACAGGGTAAAACCTCCCTGTGGAAGTTATCAAAACTGTTTACATAAATCTGGGCAGATATCCCCAGTTTAACTAAACTAGGAACCTACAATAAAACTAAAATACACAAATATTCCCCTAGCCTGTCCAACATGTCCCATGCAATTCGAATTTACCTGAAAAGGGTTAAAAATAGACAAGTTAGAAGAATCCTTTATTAATAAAATAATAAAAATCTAATTCTATAGACTAGCTACAGAATCTTGCGATTCTGTAGCTGGTCTAAATAAGACACAGAATCAACATTAAAATCGATTGCAAATCTTTTTTAAAGAATTAAATTCAATTAACATCCAATAACTATTTGAAAACGAATCATTGAAATTGAAATGTTTATGCCATTCGAAATCAAACAAGATCAAGATCAATCAAATGATCATAGAGATATGCGTACTCTGTTTATTTTGTTACCACAAAATCGAACGAACAAAATCATAATCAACAGTTGTGAAATTGTTTGATATCAATTTGAAACTGATATAATCAAAACAAATTTTAGGAAATTGTTATGCTGCCTTATCAACCGGAGATACGATCGAATCCAACAAGATCATTTTCAAATCGTTATCACTGTAATGACATAGCAAACGATTCATGCCACGAGTGGATCGACTCAAACTGGCGCGGAAATCAATTCAAATGAAATCATAACAGGATCAATTAATTGGTAACATAATTCATAACAATTATCTGATCGTTTGTTATTGCAAATTGGGCAAACAAGATCGATTGACTTTGATCAAAATCGTTCATTCTAACGAATTATAGCCGATTTTGATAGAGATAACCTAGGTCGACCAATTCGTTTTGCAGATTTAAAATCAAACAGAGCAGCAATTATAATCCGAATCCAACTCATAAAACAATCTTGCCAACTCAAGATATGGGATAATCCAATCAAAATAAGAGTGAATCGAACAGTTAAGGTTTTAACATAGCTATTATGAATCAAAACCATTCCACGATTCGGGCGCATTTGCACAGGCTTAAATGAGAGCATTGTTTTCATATGAAACAGAGTATTTCTTTCCAAATTGAAACCGAACAGAGTTGTATTCCTACATGACACAACATATTACAAGATCATAACAATCAAACTCATTGAAATTGTTTTCCAATCATAACAAATGAACCATAACGAAATCAAATCCAAACGAAGAGCATTCAAATCCAATAAAAATCTATCAATGGCTAAACTCGGAATGATCAACTCATGTATCTAAAACGAAATTCCATTTATTTTTAGCAAAGCGAAAAATATATAGGATGAACACATTATGACAGAGCCATTTCGAAATATAAACAGAGCTATTCGAAGACCAAATTCCAATCACTATATTAATCCTGGTCATTCACAAAACTAAACGATATCAAAATCCATACCTGTATGGCGAGAAGATGGCTTGATCATGACAATTTGGAGTTGATAACGACTGTGGCCGATTCACCATTCTTGAAAACGATGGAGCCAGTTGACTTCTGCTTCTTATCAGTTGCTTGGAGTTGGTCTCTTTGGCTGGTCAACACTGCAACTTGACTTTCCAATGATTGAATTTTCGATTGGAGTAGGGGAACGTCGATGTAGTATCGTTCCAACCACAAATCACATTGGTCACAGGACGACTATGTGGGCTTTGAAAATGCAGGTGAGGGTTTGATTATATTGCCAAGGGTTTTGTTAGGTAGTTTGATACAAGGGTAGCTAGGATTATTCCTTAGGCAAGGGGAAATATTCGTCATGAAATCATAAGGTGGTTCGGGGCATAAACCCTGTGAGTAAGGGTACTCACTGGTTAGGAAAGGTTCTATGTTAGAGTCCGAATCCTCACTAAGAATTATAGGCTTTGACTCAACAGAGGGTTTAGGTTTGTTCCTAGCCATTCTCGAAATAAGCCGAGCGTTCTTTTTACCCTTGGCATTAGCGGTAGGGTTTGCCTTGGCCTTTTTGCTCACAGGTCTCTTTATAGCCTCGGCCTTCTCTGCTATAACGTCGGGTAGGAAAATATCGGGGTCGACTGAGGGTTTAGGAGAAGGAAGTAGGACATGGAAGGGCACAGGTGGCTTGACCTTTGTTTCATTCACCACAAGCTTGTCAACCTGGACAGGGTCTGTGTTATCAAAACCATTTCGAGCGATGAAAGCTCTCCATCTATCACCATGTAAACTCAAGTGATAAAAAATTATAAGTTTAATAAGTCCATGGTGGAACATGCTACTGTCAACCTTCTCCTTTTTAAACCTTTTTGACATTTTATATAGGCTATGCTGGAAGTAGAAAGGCATATTCAATGGGTACCCCATAAAATTTATTAACAAATGCAGGTGGTAGAGAAAAATGAGTCCATATCGACCTTCACAGGTCATGAATTGCTTGAAAATTATCAAAAGGTCATGCCATCGTGGTTTGAGTGTGGATATGGGCATACCTCTGTCACAAGATGTGACTTTGCGTGAGAGGAACATAAGTGGCCATGGAACCTCTTCCACTTTCGAATTTTTGAACCAACACTGGCCTGTGGCAGGTAACCCTGTAGCAGAACTAATAAACTTCTCATCGATTTCCAACTGTATGTCGCCCACCTTGGCTCTACAACCATCAAAATTCAGGGCGAACTGATGTGCCACAACCAGATTAAAACCCTCAAATCGCTGTACAAAGGTAAGCCACCCGTTATCCTCCAAGTCTTTCCGGGCATTGTCAAATAACAACAAGGCTTGGTTTTCGTTTGGCTCGATTCGCACGACTGGTGCCATGGAGTCGAGCACACGGTAAGTCAAGGGTTTCGGTCATAGCACACAGGAGCAGAGTGCACGAAGTGTTACCCGAGCTAATAGAGGGGAACGAGGATAAGGGATAAGCATTAATGGCAGTGTGTAAAGGTGGTGGAGTTATTCACTGGCCGTGCATAATAGCCATTGCTAAAGTACAAACACTAGCTTATAGCTGTTCTACCCATCATAGCATAGTTCAACAATCATGTCACTTGGCCGACCAATGAAACCAATAGTAAGTGTATAAACCAACGCGCGCAATCAACGTTGTGCCATAGTTTTAAACCATCAACATTCAATTGGAAACCAACACCAAATATTTAACCATGCGCCAATGTATCAGCTCATATCACAACATACCAATAGTTATGAAAACACAAACATAGGCATTATATTAAAAGATATATATGAAGGATTTAATCATAAACCCTATGTATTTTCATGAAACCAATGGTCAAGTAGGTCAAATAAAATGCAAATCTAAAAGCCAATGCATTACAAACTCAATGAAACCAAGTCACACAATCAATACAAGAATGTCCAAATGAGTATAGTTCGAAAGTTTTGCCAGCTGCATAATGATAAGTGAAATGTAAGCGCAATAGGCATATTGACAAGAAGGATATTGACAGTTCAAATAATGAATTTAATGTGACTTCGAAAGACTAAGTTTTCACGCTTATAGTCATGAAAACAAAATGAAGGTAAATGTACAAATGTCACAAAAATAAAAGTGTCGTTTATTTGAAGATTGCGACGAAAATTGATGTTTGTAAAACATTGGTGTAGGCAACTTATAAGACAATGGAAAAAATGTGAATTGGCTGCCAACAATGGCGACACACTGGTAGAAGCAGTTATCTCTACCAAAAGGAACAAATTCAGATCAGGACAGCAAAGATAATTCGAACTCGAAAATAATAACCAGAAAATCGTATAACATCATCATTAACCAATTAAGTGTTTCAAAAGATGAAAAATGATAACAGTCTTAAGACTGGTGAGTCACGATATTAAAGATAAAATCTCCAATACTGTTGGCATAGCCACTGCTACCAGCAGGCGTCCATAGCCTCGACAAGGTTTCCATTTAACCCACTCTGACATCTGTATCCTGCTGAGAAGTTCTGGATCAGAATAAAGGACATTAAAGAGGTTTCTTATTTGCAAATTTTCATATACCCGACATTGCTTCGCTACCAGCAGGCCTGTTCAGTACCCCGGCGAAGTTGTCTTGGCGTCATGCATGCATTTACCCGCTTCCAGCAGACCTTTTCATCATCTCGTCGGGTTTACAAGCACTTCCCACAACTCTTATTAATAATTTAATTTGTTTTGTTTTTCATAGATATATAGCTGAGCGGGGTGATGCTGAAAATCATGATATTTTAACATATTTTTTCAGACCTCATCAGAATTTTTTAGCACTGTCCTTTATTTAGATCCAGAGATGTTTTATTTGCAAAAACAACTTCCTAAGACAGGGAGACATCTTCTGAGTCATTCCTTTATGGAATAGGGACAACGTAAAAAGATAATAGTTGATCATGGCAAGCTTTACTCAGAGATTGAAATTAGTTAACTTCTTTCAAACAACAGACATTTCCAACATATAAATTTCATAAATATACCACTGATGTTTATACAAATTTCTCAGAAGTTATTTCAGCGAAGGAATTTTCTAATTTCTTTATCTGAATAGCTCGGTACACAGGTATGTGTGTTCTCCAAAAACACAAACTGACAAATTAAAAGAAAAATCAAAAAACAGAAAGCAAACGAAAAAGAAAACAAAAGCCAAAATATGTACATAATATACAAGGGTTGTTGTCAAGCAAAGTATCTTTTCAGGGCTTGGCCATTCACTGGGTAGGTGTCAAGATGACCCTCAAAATTTTGCAATCGAAAAGAACTGGGATCCAACTTTTCAGCAATTAGAAACGGTCCAAGCCATAAGTTTTGAAATTTAGTGTGTTCTCCCTTTCCCTCATGCGGTTTGTCCCATTTCAGGACGAGGTCACCTACTTCAAAATTCCTATCAGAAGCAGAATTAGAATCGAACCAGCTCTTAACTAGTAGTTGATGCTAATCTAACTTATGTTTAGCTTGGGCTCTTACTTCTTCTAGCTTCATCAAAGCATTAATTCGGTTATCCAAAGGGGGACAATCTTCTTCTTGGATTTTCTATGACAACTAAAGTGAAGGAAGAAGAATGTGAGGTGGAAAAATTGCTTCTCTGCCATAAACGAGAAAAAAGGGGGAGTTACCTACAGCAGCTTTTGGTGTTACCCTATCATCCCACAGTGCGTTCAACAGTGCACTGTGCCAATTCTTGTGATTTTCAGCTACCGTTCTCTTGATGATTTTAATCAAGTTCTTGTTTGTTGATTCTGTCAATCCGTTGCCCTGGGGGTAATAGCTAGTAGAATACTTCAGCTTAATTCCTTTTTCCAAGGAGAACTCACTCATCTCAAGAGAGGAAAAGTAAGAATCATTATTGAATACTAAACAATCAGGAATACCAAAATGAGTGATAATATTCGAATTTAGAAAGGCAATTACCTAACTGGTGTTGACAGTTCTTAACGCAGTGGCTTCAGACCATCGGGTAAAGTAATTAGTGGCTTTCACAATAAACTTGTACTATTGTGAGGATGGGGGGTTGATTGGACCTATGATATCAAGGCCCCACTGCTGAAACAAAGAATCTACTGAAACGGGTTGCAAAGGAAAGGATGGTTTTTGTAACCGCCCTGATGCTTTCTGATAGATGATACGTTTACGACACAAGGCATGGGCGTCTCTAAAAAGTGTGGGCCAGTAATAACCGGCTCTTAGAACCTTATGAGCAGTGGTGTCACCACCGAAGTGACCACCAACTTCTCCTGCATGAAACTCTAGCAAGACTTTTTCTGCTTCGTCCTTTTCAAGACAACGCATCAGTACGCCGTCAAAACTTTGACGAAACAGGATACCATTAACCAGATGAAAGGAGGCAGACTTTAATCTCAACGCTCTTCTTTTAGTGGGGTTAAGGTGACGGGGGGATGATCCATGTTCGAGACAGAATCTTATATCGTCATACCAAGGACTAACAGAGTTTTGTGCACAACAGATTAGACTTTGATCGCCTTGTCCTAGGTTTGACGTATCGATTTCTTCTCCGTGTCCTGCTGTTGAATCAACAACTAACTTGCATAACCCTTGGCCTCTCACTATCTGAGCTAGGGTAATTTCTAAGTCATACTCCTGCAAAGAGGTGACCTAGTTAGCTCTCTTTTCTCCTAGTTCCTTCTGCACTAATAGGTTCCTTATGGCTGGGTAAGCAACAATGACTTTCGTTCTAGACTTCAAAAGATAGGACCAGAAGTGCTTCACTGCTTTGAAAACAACGTAGGGTTGTTGATCTACCGCTAGGTAATTAAGTTCAGCGCCTTTGAAAGCAGAGATCATAAAGGCAATGGGTACTTCATTGTTCTCGACATTCTTTTGGGTTAGGACGGTGGCATAAGAACGGTCAGAAGTAAAAGTGTAGAGTGTAAAGTCTTGGGAAAAATCCGGTCCCATGAGAGACGGAGCGTCTATTATGGACTTCTTTATTGCATTAAAATCTTGATTTTCTAAGGGTCCCCAGTGATATTGGGTATCTTTCTTAATTAGGTTCTGCAAGGGTCTGACCATTTCAGAGAAGTTGGGGACAAATCTTCTCACAAAGTTGATCTGGCCTAAGAAAGACTGCATAGATTTTTTGGATGTAGGAGGGGGGAGTTTTGTGATGACTTGAGTCCTTTCGGGGTCAATAATCATCCCTTCGCTAGACATAATGAATCCTAAGAGTTTACCCTGTTCTACTGCAAAGATGGATTTTTTGGGATTCAATGAGATGCCGTATTTACGACATCGCAGTAGGACGGCTTGTAAGTGAGCTAGATGATCGTTTTTATTTTTAGAAAATACAGTCACATCATCTAGGTAAACTACGACGGACTGATTGATTAGGCCTTGAAAAGCAATGTCCATTGCTCTCTGAAAGGTGGCACCAACATTAATCAATCCAAAAGGCATTTTGCGATAAGCATAAGTTCCCCACGGAGTACGGAAGGTAGTTTTAAGTTGGTCTGGTGGAGACATCAGGACTTGGTTTTATCCTGAGAAACCATCGAGTAAGGATAGCCTTTCAGAACCAGATACCTTTTGAAGGATCTGTTCCATGGGCGGGACAGGATAGTTGTCTTTATCAGATGTTCTATTAAGGTTTCGGAAATCGACGCAGAGTCGGATTTCCCCACTCTTCTTCCGGACTGGGACAAGGTTAGAAACCCACTGTGTGTGTCTAACATGAAAAATTATCTTAGCATTTAGGAGTTTATTCAATTCTTTTTGAACGGTCGGTTCAATTTTGGGGTGCATTTTCCTCAATTTTTGTTGAAAGGGTAAGGTTTGGGGCTTCATCAGAATGACATGCTGTATGATGTTAGGGTCAAAAGTTTTAAGGTCATCATACGTCCATGCGAAGACATCTTTAAATTATTTGAACAATTTAATAAATGCAGTTTTTTCTTGTTGACAACATCCTAACCCTAGATTAATGCACTGAGGATTTTCATTAGTTCCTAAGTTCAGTTTCTGATAAGATAATGAGGAACTATTTGTTTTACAATTGACCGTCTTTTTAAATTTATCTTGAAAATCATACAATTTCTCTAATCTCACTACAGATTTAGGGATTGAGTTTACCGTATCCGATAGAGCTTCAGGAGTTTTCGGATAAGGTATTACCTTGAAATCGCGTAAATTGTCGTCGTGCATGTGTTCGTCTATCACCGTGGCTTGAAAGGTTTCTTCCATGTGCAAAAAGTTAATAATATTCTCATCATCGTCAAACACTCTCTAGTTTGTGATGTTGTCGGGAACGGATGGCCGAAATAGCAGCTCAACAGAGAATGCATTTGGGGACAAGCCTTCTGCAGGAAGAAGTTTAGAAGCTACATTAGCTAATAAATCTGCTTCAAAGTTATTTAATCTAGGAATAGAATTTATATTGAAAGCGGAAAATTTATTCATTAAATTCCATACCTCAGACTAGTATCTTTTGAGATGCGGGGACAGATAGTGGATAGAGTCTCTTACCTGTCTAACCACTATTTCAGAGTCGCCAAAGACGGTTAAATTTTGAATGTTCATATCCGAAGCTTTTCTGAGACCTTGCAGTAAAGCCTCATATTCTGCAGTATTGTTAGTACATTCAAATTCCAACATACATGCTATCAACGATTTGTTACCTGCCGGATCGATAATGACACAGCCTACGCCAACTCCTTCTTTGGACTTTGACCTGTCGAAATACAGAGACTAATTTTGATTTGCATCGGGTACTTGGGATCGTTGCGTGGAAGCTGTTGGCTGCATATATGCTACAATCTCGGACTGCTGTTCTGGATTGGTGATAGGTGAAGCCTCGGCCATGAAGTTTCCAAAGAAGGTATCTATCCCTTGTACTTCGAGTGAATCGGTAGAAGGTGTAAATGGTTCATTGGG
>ML804449.1:311873-326300 GCA_009831015.1 Picea engelmannii
GTTGGCTGCATATATGCTACAATCTCGGACTGCTGTTCTGGATTGGTGATAGGTGAAGCCTCGGCCATGAAGTTTCCAAAGAAGGTATCTATCCCTTGTACTTCGAGTGAATCGGTAGAAGGTGTAAATGGTTCATTGGGATCATTCAAATCTTTGACCGTGAACTTAAGGTAGTGCTCACGATTTACTTTGATTTTATTAGGCTTTCCATTTTCTGGAAGCCATAGATGGGACCAATCTGTCGCGAAATAACCATGCAGCTGTTCCGACCAGTCCCTACTTAAAAATAGACCATACACTTCTGGAATATCCACAACAATTATATCAATAACTTGATGAACCTTGGGGTTAGATGATAATCTAATAAGCACATTCTTTAGTTCACCTATAACTTTAACATTTGTCCGATCAAGTTGTATGATTTTTAAAGTTGAGGGTTCAACTTCTGTGTTAATCTTTTGGAAAACAAACCAAGGCATCACATTGGATGACGCTCCTGAGTCTACCATACAATTGTGCACGTTTCTATTAAAGATCTCAAAAGTTAATAGGAAAGGAGGTACATTTTTGCGAGTACTTAGAGTAGTAGCTTGTGGCTTTTTACTCGCAGTTTCTAAAGCTACTTTATCTACATTATTTACATTACTTACAGGAAGGCTTCCTTTATCTTGGGGATCATGATTGTTTTTAGTGGAAGTCTTCTAGGGAAATTGGTTTTGCACAACCGTTTTACCACTTGAATTACCATTTTTGCCATTTTCCGAGATGTTCTGTAACATTTTCTGCAGCAGAAATGGAATTTTTAATAACTCATAAATAGAAATGTTAGCCCTTAAATTTTTAAGATCTTCAACTACATCATAATCTAAGTTGGGGTTCACATTGCTCTGTTTAGTCTCAGCTGATTTAGATGGCTTTGGAGTCGAAGTTGTAGTGTTTTCGGAAGAAGGTTTGTTGGCTGTCTTACTCCTGGTATTGTAAGGATGTACTATCTCGAAGTTAGCTTGAAAGATGTTATCCGAGAAGTGTCCAAAAATGTTTGGAGAAGACTCTTCTTCTTGAACTATCTGTTGTTCAACTACTTCCTTGGGAATCTCAGGAGGCATCAAGTTATCTTGGGCTTCTAGAATCATTTGAAGGGCACATTGTAGACTTTCTAGATTAAGGCCTTCGGTGTTTGGATTAGGTCGGTTGGTAGGAAAAGGCTTCTAGAATCGGGGTTTGTAAGGTCCTTTGCTCGAGGAAGCTTCTTCGATAGACCTTTTTAAGTCTATAACTTGATTTGACAGTTTTTGAACAACTTTAGTTAACTTTTCTAAATCAAAGTTTTCAGGTTGTGTTTTACTTTGAGTGGGTCTGGGAAGGATTTCGATCTTCTTTTTGGTAGAAGAACTAGTCTCAGTTTCGTTGCTAGTAGAGTCTTTAAGACTAAGTATGTCTTTTTCAATCTGGCTGGCCTCCTCGAAGGCTTCTAACAACGTGGCTTTCTTAGATTGTTTAACCCAAATAGCTATACTTTGATGCAAAGATTTGGTGTAGTATGCTATTATAAGACTCTCAACAGGCATGGAATCTGTAGGGATTCGGTTTTTAAGTGTTAAGAATCTTTGATTAAAGTATTTAACTTTTTCTTTTGGGTTCATTATTAAGCTAGAAAGATACATGACTAGGACTTCCGGAGGTTTACCATCTCCGAACTTTTCCAAAAAACATGACTCAAACTTTTCCCAAGACACGATGGTATGGGGTTGCTGAGCAAAGTACCATGTGGATGCATTACCCTCGAAAGTATAGGGGAACAACCTACAGACAACGTCTTCATGTTCGACATTGTTGAGTCTTATGGCTAACATAAACTTTTTAATGTGATTTTCAGCGATCTGTTTGGAGTCAGGGTCAAACATGGGAAGCCATTTCTCTGGGTGTTTAGGTAGAGGATGTTGAACACTAGGTACAACTACGGCATCCTGGTCAAGCCAAGGTCTAGCAGGGTTGTTCTGATTTGCCATTGGAGTAGTGGGTGTGGAAGGCTGAGAAGGGGAATTGCCTTCGTCAGAGGAATCTCCTCCAGAAGAGGAAGGAGATGATGGAGGTGGAGAAGGAGGTATCCCAGATCCTCCTGTAGCAGGATTTTAGATGGGATCTGAAGAATTCACAGTGAGATCAGTGCCTCCTAATTGTTCTCTGATGTCAGAGAAATCCAAAGGTTGTCCCCACGGACGGTTAGGTTGCCTCAAACGGGCTAAGGCACTATGTGTTTTTATAAGAGATTGACAGACAATATCTTGTATGTCACCACCTGTAGGATTAGGGGTTGCTGGCTCAACTGTGATCTGTGGATCGTCGGTTGAATTAGTTGTTGTTTGAGGGGGGAAATTATCATTTGAATGGCTTCTAGTCACAATAGGTGAGCGATTAGGTGGTGGAGGAGTCTTGCGACCGCCTCATGCCATTAATTAAGTTCAGGCCCTCCTTCTAGCGCCATTTTTTGACGGGCAAAATCGACCGTCTGTCAACCGAGAGAGTGGAACCAGTCCGGAGTTGTCTAATAACCCAAGCCGTTTGGAATGAACCACCCTGACAGGTTTAGCAGTTCTGTTAGCCGATCTAAGGTCCTAATAAAAAAAAAAGAAAACAAATCTACAATAACTAATCTAAAAATAACAATTAAAACAAACTAAACTAATCTAACTAAATAAAACACACTAATAAACTAATCTAACAAAATAAAACAAACTAATAAACTAATCTAACTAAAACTAACTATTAAACAAACTAACTAATCTAACTATTCTATATGTATACAATCTACTAACTAATACTATACTAAATCTAACTAAAATATAACTTATTCACAAAATGTACAATATCTACAATTTACAGATTTGAATAAAACCTGAAAAACTCATTTGCATTCTGCCCTAAGACAGAGAAAGATATTCTTTGTTGATTTTATATTTTTATGAACAAGAAATAAAACAAAAACTAACTAAACTAAACAACTTAAAAACTAATTCTAACTACAAATCTAACTAAACATATATGTAACTAACTACTAATAAATATACTAAACAATTTAACAAAAACAAATCACAAACTGACCTGGAGAAACAGTCCAGATTTTTCCTGCATATGATGACTGTCTTAGCTGATCGGAGGGAGGAAACCCGCACCGAATTATCCAGGAGCTTCTCGTAAACGATAGCTGTAGTGCTCTTCAATTATGATTACAGGACAAACAAGACATAAAAACTTACAACAATCTTATGATTTATAAATCTTAACAGTTAGGTAAACCTGTATGCAAAGACTTATACAAAATAATCCAATTGATGAAGAAGAGAAATCTGTCATTCATTAACTGTATCAAATAAATGCTGTATTTTTAAGTATTGAAAGAAATCAGACATGGATCACATTAATTAAATCATATCATTCTGCAAAAGACTATGATAGCTAAAGTAGTCGCTAATCAAGTGCAAATTGATAAGCATAAACATAAAACAAAAGATTGATATTATGAAAGTGAAAGCTGTAGCAGAACATCAACTTCTGTCTCAGTTTGTATTAGGAATCCATAGCCTGGTTCTCCCACAAGTGAGGATGATCCTTATTACAAAAAATAATAAGTATTTATAGGTTCTCCACAGGGTAAAACCTCCCTATGGAAGTTATCAAAACTGTTTACATAAATTTGGGCAGATATCTCCAGTTTAACTAAACTAGGAACCTACAATAAAACTAAAATACAAAAATATTCCCCTAGCCTTTCCAACATGTCCCATGCAATTCGAATTTACCTGAAAAGGGTTAAAAATAGACAAGTTAGAAGAGTCCTTTATTAATAAAATAATAAAAATCTAATTCCATAGACTTGCGATTCTGTAGCTGGTCTAAATAAGACACAGAATCAGCATTAAAATCGATTGAAAATATTTTTTCAAGAATTAAATTCAATTAACATCCAATAACTATTTGAAAACGAATCATTGAAATTGAAATGGTTATGCCATTCGAAATCAAACAGGATCAAGATCAATCAAATAGAGATATGTGTACTCTGTTTCTTTTGTTACCACAAAATCGAACGAACAAAATCATAATCAACAGTTGTGAAATCGTTTGATATCAATTTGAAACTGATATAATCAAAACAAATCGTAGGAAATTGTTATGCTGACTTATCAACTGGAGATACGATCGAATCCAACAAGATCATTTTCAAATCGTTATAACTGTAATGACATAGCAAACGATTCATGCCACGAGTGGATTGACTCAAATTGGCGCGAAAATCAATTCAAATGAAATCATAAAAGGATCAATTTATTGGTAACATAATTCATAAGAATTATCCGATCGTTTGTTATTGCAAATTGGGAAAACAAGATTGATTGACTTTGATCAAAATCGTTCATTCTAATGAATTGTAGCTGATTTTGATAGAGATAACCTAGGTCGACCAATTCGTTTTGGAGACTTCAAATCAAAAAAAGCAACAATTATAATCCGAATCCAACTCGTAAAACAATCTTGCCAACTCAAGATATGGGATAATCCAATCAGAATAAGAGAGAATTGAACAGTTAAGGTTTTAACATATTTATTATGAATCAAAACCATTCCACGATTCGGGCGCATTTGCATTGTTTTCATATGAAACAGAGTAGTTCTTTCCAAATTGAAACCGAACAGAGTTGTATTCCTACATGACACAACATATTACAAGATCGTAACAATCAAACTCATTGAAATCGTTTGCCAATCACAGCATATGAACCATAACGAAATCAAATCCAAACGAAGACCATTGAAATCCAATAAAAATGTATCAATGGCTAAACTGGGAATGATCAACTCATGTATCTAAAACGAAATTCCATTTATTTTTAGCAAAGAGAAAAATATACAGGATGAACACATTATGACAGAGCCATTTCGAAATATAAACAGAGCTATTCAAAGACCAAATTCCAATCACTATATTAATCCTGGTCATTCACAAAACTAAACCATATCAAAATCCATAACTGTATGGCGAGCAGATGGCTTGATCATGACAATTTGGAGTTGATAACGGCTATGGCCAATTCAACATTCTTGAAAATGATGGAGCCAGTTGTCTTCTGCTTCTTATCAGTTGCTTGGAGTTGGTCTCTTTGGCTGGTCAACACTGCAACTTGACTTTCCAATGATTGAATTTTCGATTGGAGTAGGGGAACGTCGATGTAGTATCGTTCCAACCAAAAATCACATTGGTCACAGGATGACTGTGTGGGCTTTGAAAATGTAGGGGAGGGTTTGATTATATTGCCAAGGGTTTTGTTAGGCAGTTTGATACCAGGGTAGCTAGGATTATTCCTTAGGGAAGGGGGAAGATTCGTCACGAAATCATAAGGTGGTTCGGGGCATAAACCCTATGAGTAAGGGTACTCACTGGTTAGGAAACGTTCTATGTCAGAGTCTGAATCCTCACTAAGGATTATAGGCTTTGACTCAACAGAGGGTTTAGGTTTGTTCCTATCCATTCTCGAAATAAGCCGAGCGTTCTTTTTACCCTTGGCATTAGCGGTAGGGTTTTCCTTGGCCTTTTTGCTCACAAGTCTCTTTATAGCCTCAGCCTTCTCTGCTATAACGTTGGGTAGGAAAATATCGGGGTCGACTAAGGGTTTAGGAGACGAAAGTAGGACATGGAAGGGCATAGGTGGCTGGACCTTTTTTTCATTCACCACAGGCTTGTCAACCTGGACATGGTCTATGTTATCAAAACCATTTCGAGCGATGAAAGCTCTGCATCTATCACCATGTAAACTCAAGTGATAAACAATGATAAGTTTAATAAGTCCATGGTGGAACAGGCTACTGTCAGCCTTCTCCTTTTTAAACCTTTTTGACATTTTATATAGGCTACGCTGGAAGTAGAAAGGCATATTCAACGGGTACCCCATAAAATTCATTAACAAACGCAGGTGGTAAAGAAAAACGAGTCCATATCGACCTTCACAGGTCACGAATTGCTTGGCAATTATCAAAAGGTCATGCCATCGTGGTTTGAGTGTGGATATGGGCATACCTCTGTCACAAGATGTGACTTTGCGCGAGAGGAACAGAAGTGGCCATGGAACCTCTTCCACTTTCGAATTTTTGAACCAACGCTGGCCTGTGGTAGGTAACCCTGTAGCAGAACTAATAAAATTCTCATTGATTTCCAACTGTATGTCACCCACCTTGGCTCTACATCCATCAAAAGTCAGGGCGAATTGTTGTGCCACAACTAGATTAAAACCCTCAAATCGATGTACAAAGGTAAGACACCCGTTATCCTCCAAGTCTTTCCGGGCATTGTCAAATAACAACAAGGCTTGGTTTCCATTTGGCTCGATTCGCACGACTGGTGCCATGGAGTCGAGCACATGGTAAGTCCAGGGTTTGGGTCATAGCACACAGGAGCAGAGTGCACAAAGGTACCTGATCTAACAGAGGGGAACGAGGATAAGGGATAAGCATTAATGGCAGTGTGGGAAGGTGGTGGAGTTATTCACTGGCCATTCATAATAGTCATTGCTAAAGTACAACCGTCAACTTATAGCTGTTCTACCCATCATAGCATAGTTCAACAATCATGTCACTTGATCGACCAATGAAACCAATAGTAAGTATATAAACCAACGTGCGCAATCAACGTTGTGCCATAGTTTTAAACCATCAACATTCAATTGGAAACCAACACCAAATATTTAACCATGCGCCAATGTATCAGCTCATATCACAACATACCAATAGTTATGAAAACACGAACATAGGCATTATATTGAAAGATATATATGAAGGATTTAATCATAACCCCTATGTATTTTCATGAAAAAAATGGTCAAGTAGGTCAAATAAAATGCAAATCTAAAAGCCAATGCATTACAATCTCAATGAAACCAAGTCACACAATCAATACAAGAATGTCTAAATGAGTATAGTTCGAAAGTTTTGCCAGCTGCATAACTATAAGTGAAATGTAAGCGCAATAGGCATATTGACAAGAAGGATAATGACAGTTCAAATAATGATTTTAATGTGACTTCGAAAGACTAAGTTTTCACGCTTACAGTCGTGAAAACAAAACGAAGGTAAATGTGCAAATGTCGCAAAAATAAAAGTGTCGTTTATTTGAAGATTGCGACGAAAATTGATGTTTGTAAAACATTGGTGTAGGCAGCTTATAAGACAATGGAAAAAATGTGAATTGGATGCCAAAAATGGCGACACACTGGTAGAATCAGTTATCTCTGCCAAAATGAACAAATTTAGATCAGGACAGCAAAGATAATTCCAACTCAAAAATAACAACCATAAAATCGTATAACATCATCATTAACCAATTAAGTGTTTCAAAAGATGAAAAATGATAACAGTCTTAAGACTGGCGAGTCATGATATTAAAGATAAAATCTCCAATAATGTTGGCATAGCCACGGCTGCCAGCAGGTGTCCATAGCCTCGACAGGGTTGCCATTTAACCCACTCTGACATCTGTATCCTGCCGAGAAGTTCTGGATCAGAATAATGGACATTAAAGAGGTTTCTTATTTGCAAATTTTCATATACCCGACATTGCTTCGTTGCCAGCAGGCCTGTTCAGTATCCCAACGAAGTTGTCTTGGCGTCATGCATGCATTTACCCGCTGCCAGCAGACCTGTTCAGCATCCCGGTGGGTTTACAAGCTCTTCCCTCAACTCTTATTAATAATTTACTTTGTTTTGTTTTTCATAGATATATAGCTGAGCGGGGTGACGCTGAAAATCATGATATTTTAACATATTTTTTCAGACCTCATCAGAATTTTTTAGCACTGTCCTTTATTTAGATCCAGAGATGTTTTATTTGCAAAAACAACTTCCTAAGATAGGGAGACATCTTCTGAGTCATTCCTTTACGGAATAGGGACAGTGTAAAAAGATAATATATGATCATAGCAAGCTTTACTCAAGGATCGAAATCAGTTAACTTCTTTCAAACAACAGACTTTTCCAACATATAAATTTCAGAAATATACCACTGATGTTTATACAAATTTCTCAGAAGTTATTTCAGCGAAGGAATTTTTTGTTTTCTTTATCTAAATAGCTCGGTACACAGGTATGTGTGTTCTCCAAAAACAAAAACTGACAAATTAAAAGAAAAATAAAAAAACAGAAAGCAAACGAAAAAGCAAACAAAAGCCAAAATATGTACATAATATACAAGGGTTGTTGTCAAGCAAAGTATCTTTTCAGGGCTTGGCCATTCACCGGGTAGGTGTCAAGCTGACCCTCAAAATTCTGCAATTGAAAAGAACTGGGACCCAACTTTTCAGCAATTAGAAATGGTCCAAGCCATAAGTTTTGAAATTTAGTGTGTTCTCCCTTTCCCTCATGCGGTTTGTCCCATTTCAGGACGAGGTCACCTACTTCAAAATTACTATCAGAAGCAGAATTAGAATCGAACCAGCTCTTAACCAGTAGTTGATGCTGATCTAACTTACGTTTATCTTGGGCTCTTACTTCTTCTAGCTTCATCAAAGCGTTAATTCGGTTATCCAAAGGGGGACAATCTTCTTCTTGGATTTTCTGTGACAACTGAAGTGAAGGAATAAGAATGTGAGGTGGAAAAATTGCTTCTCTGCCATAAACGAGAAAAAAGGGGGAGTTACCTACAACAGATTTTGGTGTTACCCTATCATCCCACAGTGCATTCAATAGTGCGCTATGCCAATTCTTGTGATTTTCAGCCACTATTCTCTTGATGATTTTAATCAAGTTCTTGTTTGTTGATTCTGCCAATCCGTTGCCCTGGGGGTAATAGCTAGCAGAATACTTCAGCTTAATTCCTTTTTCCAAGGTGAAATCGCTCATCTCAAGAGAGGAAAAGTAAGAAGCATTATCGAATACTAAACATTCAGGAATACCAAAATGAGTGATAATATTCGAATTTAGAAAGGCAATTACCTGACTGGTGTTGACAGTTCTTAACGCAGCGGCTTCAGACCATCGGGTAAAGTAATCAGTGGTTGTCAAAATAAAATTGTGCTGTTGTGAGGATAGGGGGTTGATTGGACCTATGATATCAAGTCCCCACTGCTGAAATGGAGAATCTACTGAAATGGGCTGCAAAGGAAAGGCTGGTTTTTGTAACCGCCCTGATGCTTTCTGACAGATGATACATTTCCAACACAAGGCATGGGCGTCTATAAAAAGTGTGGGCCAGTAATAATCGACTCTTAGAACCTTATGAGCACTGGTGTCGGCACCGAAGTGACCACCGACTTCTCCTGCATGCAACTCTAGCAAGACTTTTTCTGCTTCATCCTTTTCAAGACAACGCATCAGTATGCTATCAAAACTTTGACGAAAAAGGATTCCATTAACCAGATGAAAGGAGGCAGACTTTAATCTCAACGCTCTTATTTTAGCGGGGTCAAGGTGATGGGGGGTTGGTCCATGTTCAAGACAGAATCTTATATCATCATACCAAGGACTGACAGAGTTTTGTGCGCAACAGATTAGACTTTGATCGCCTTGTCCTAGGTTTGACATATCACTTTCTTCTCGTTGTCTTGCTGTTGAATCAACAACTAAATTTCATAACCCTTGGCCTCTCACTATCTAAGCTGGGGTAGTTTCTAAGTCATACTCCTGCAAAGAGGTGACCCAGTTAGCTCTCTTTTCTCCTAGTTCCTTCTGCACTAACAGGTTCCTTACAGCAGGGTAAGGGACAATGAATTTCATTCTAGACTTCAAAAGATAGGACCAGAAGTGCTTCACTGCTTTGAAAACAGCGTAGGCTTGCCGATCTACTGCTGGGTAATTAAGTTCAGTGCCTTTGAAATAAGAGCTCTTAAAGGCAATGGGTACTTCATTGTTCTCGACATTCTTTTGGGTTAGGATGGCGGTATAAGAACGATCAGAAGCAAAAGTGTAGAGTGTAAAGTCTTGGGAAAAATTCAGGCTCATGAGAGACGGAGCGTCTATTATGGCCTTCTTTATTGCATTAAAAGTTTGATTTTCTAGGGGTCCCGAGTGATATTGGGTTTCTTTATTAATTAGGTTCTGCAAGGGTCTGACCATTTCAGAGAACCTGGGGACAAATCTTCTCACAAAGTTGATCTGGCCTAAGAAAGACTGCATAGATTTTTTGGATGTAGGAGGGGGGAGTTTTGTGATGACTTGAGTCCTTTCGGGGTCAATAATCATCCCTTCGCTAGACACAATGAATCCTAAGAGTTTACCCTGTTCTACTGCAAAGATGGATTTTTTGGGATCAATGAGATGTCGTATTTACGACATCGCAGTAGGACGGCTCGTAAGTGAGCTAGATGATCATTTTTGTTTTTAGAAAATACAGTCACATCATCTAGGTAAACTACGATAGACTGATTGATTAGGCCTCGGAAAGCAATGTCCATTGCTCTATGAAAGGTGGCACCATCATTAATCAATCCAAAAGGCATTTTGCAATAAGCATAAGTGCCCCACGGAGTACAGAAGGTAGTTTTAAGTTGGCCTGGTGGAGACATCAGGACTTGGTTGTATCCTGAGAAACCATCCAGTAAGGATAGCCTCTCAGAACTAGATACCTGTTGAAGGATCTGTTCCATGGGCGGGACAGGATAGTTGTCTTTATCAGACACTCTATTAAGGTTTCAGAAATCGACACAGAGTCAGATTTTCCCACTCTTCTTCCAGACTGGGACAAGGTTAGAAACCCACTGTGTGTGTCTAACAGGAAAAATTATCTTAGCATTTAGGATTTTATTCAATTCTTTTTGAACGGTCGGTTCGAGTTTGGGGTGCATTTTCCTCAATTTTTGTTGAAAGGGTAAGGTTTGGGGCTTCATCGGAATGACATGCTGTATGATGTTAGGGTCAAAATTTTTAAGGTCATCATACGTCCATGTGAAGACATCTTTAAATTCTTTGAACAATTTAATAAATGCAGCTTTTTCTTGTTGAGAACATCGTAACTCTAGATTAATGCACTGAGGATTTTCATTACTTCGGGTGAATCGAAAAAAGGTGTAAATGGTTCATTTGGATCGTTCAAATCTGTGACCGTGAACTTAAGGTAGCGCTCACGATTTACTTTGATTTTATTAGGCTTTCCATTTTCTGGAAGCCATAGATGGGACCAATCTGTCGCGAAATAACTATGCAGTTGTTCCGACTAGTCCCTGCTTAAAAATAGACCATACACTTCTGGAATATCCACAACAATTATATCAATAACTTGATGAACCTTGGGGTTAGACGATAATCTAATAGGCACATTCTTTAGTTCTCCTATAACTTTAAAATTTGTCCTATCAAGTTGTATGATTTTTAAAGTCGAGGGTTCAACTTCTGCATTAATCTTTTGGCAAACAGACCAAGGCATCACATTGGATGACGCTCCTGAGTCTACCATACAATTGTGCACGTTTCTATTAAATATCTCGAAAGTTAATAGGAAAGGAGGTACATTTTTGCGAGTACTTAGAGTAGTAGCTTGTGGCTTTTTACTCGCAGTTTCTAAAGCTACATTATCTACATTATTTACATTATTTACGTTACTTACAGGAAGGATTCCTTTATCTTGGGGATCAGGATTGTTTTTAGTGGAAGTCTTCTGGGGAACTTGGTTTTGCACAACCTTTTTACCACTTGAATTACCATTTTTTCCATTTTCCGAGATGTTCTGTAACATTTTCTTCAGCAGAAATGGAAATTTCATTAACTCATAAATAGAAATGTTAGCCCTTAACTTTTTAAGATCTTCAACTACATCATAATCTAAGTTGTGGTTCACATTGCTCTGTTTAGTCTCAACTGATTTAGATGGCTTTGGAGTCGAAGTTGTAGTGTTTTCGGAAGAAGGTTTGTTGGCTATCTTACTCCTGGTATTGTAAGGATGTACTATCTCGAAGTTAGCTTGAAAGATGCTATCAGAGAAGTGTCCAAAAATGTTTGGAGAAGACTCTTCTTTTTGAACTGTCTGTTGTTCAAATACTTCCTCGGGAATCTCAGGAGGCATCAAGTTATCTTGGGCTTCTAGAATCATTTGAAGGGAACATTGCAGACTTTCTAGATTAAGGCCTTCAGTGTTTGGATTAGGTCGGTTGGTAGGAAAAGGCTTCCAGAACGGGGGTTTGTAAGGTCCTTTGTGTTGGCAAATATTGAACAAGTAACGAATGTGTGTTGATGGTTGTTGTCATCGTAACGAATGCATGTTGATGGTTTTTGTCATCGATGGAAATAGCGGAGATGGCAGAATATGAAGGATAAAACCCCTTGGGGATTTGGACGTAAAAGCTCAGGAGGAACAGCATTGAAGAAAATGTGCGCAGCAAGAGTTTGCAGAGAAGAAGGAAGACAGTGATCCAGTGACTGTTGGATCCCATTCAAATTTCCCGAAATGCCGACAACCGTCAGATTTGCAGAAGTTGCGAGGGAGATAAGTCATCGGAGAATCAGGGATCGGGACTTTGAAATGTCCAGTTCACTCGACAACGAAAACCCCGATTTCGCGATATGCGATTTCATGATTTGATCACAGCCGTTAAAGAAAGAATGAGATCTAGATCGTTGATCCAACTCATGAAGGTAGACCACATCGGCCAGGGACACGTGGCACAACCAGGGAATGACAGGTGTCAGGAAGATTCAACACTTCAGGCACATGTAAGTCATGAATCAGAGTGACACGTGGTAGGATCTAACACGTGTCAAACCATGTGTGACGTCAGCAGAGGCATCGACGATCAGGACTTTGATATGTCAAGAACACACTGCAACAGAAACTCCGAAATCACGATATGCGATTTTGCGATGTAATCACAGCCATTGGATAAGAATGAGATCTGGACCGTTGATCTCCATCATCGGAGAATCGGGGATCGAGAATTCCGTAGGCGTGTGCATGGTGACATCGAAAATGCCAAAACCCCGATGGGAGTTTTGACCGAGGTCATGTGTTGACGGTCATATGGGCCAAGGCCTATAGCTAGCAGGGCTAGCGTGTGGAAAGGGGCGCATCGGCATCGAGGATCGGAACTTTGAAGTGACAAAGTCACTTGCCCTTAGGAGTGCCGATTTCGTGATATGCGAAATCGCGATACAATCTGAGCCGTCAGATCAGGCTATGATCTAGATCGATGATTTTAAACCATGTCGGAGTTTTGCGAATCGGGATATGGTAAGGATAGCAACATTAATTACGAATTCGCGATATGCGAAATCGTGAAAGCACCTTTTACATAAAGCCTTGGTCAAAGCCCTTGGTCACGGGAAGAGAAGGAGTTGGTCCAGATAAGCTCCATTTCGGAGTTTCAGAGATCACAATGAGAGAAATCCCGATGGAATCTGAACTATTGGATCAAGTATTGATCGAAGGGTTTCTGTTCTTTAACGCTTCAGTTATGAATCCGTTAAGAGAAATAGACTGATAATGACAAATCGGTTAGCGTTTCAATTGCGAAGACATATGTCCTTGTATTACCTATTGGAAGGGAAGTGGAATCGTCAAGGAAGTGTGTATAAATGAAAAAGAGCAAGACTGAATTTTGTCGGTCGTTCTGTATGGAAAAAGTATGAAATAGTAAGAAAAAAAAATGAGCAGAGGTGTAACAAGATACGAAGAAAATGCATAGAGAGAGACAAAATGGAGAGTAGAAGTAGAACAGAAGGACAGATAGAACATAATAGAAAAGGTGATGCAGAGCTGACCTGCTAAACAACCAGAAGAATAAAAGAATTGCAGAACAGTTTGTTGAAGATCAAATACAAAGAAAGATTGGTAAGAATTGATTTGTCTGTGTAATTGTCTGTGTGTTCATTATTTGATATTTGAGGGAGGTTGGGAGGTGCTCGGGAGGACTGTATTCCTCAGAAGTTCAAGTGGGTGCTTGAACACAGAAAATTGTAGCTTCCATCTGGTTGCAGCCAGAGAAACTAGGGTGGCAGGGTGGTGCTAGAGAGAACAGGTGTTCTCTGTTGTGCAGGTTGGAGCCTGTGTAACTGGAAGTTGGTGCTTCCATCCAGTTGGTGCTGGAACTTTCAGGAAGTTGGTGCTTCCATCCAGTTGGTGCTGGAGTACTCAGGGAGTTGGTGCTTCCTTCTAGTGGGTTCTAGAGAAACCAGAGAGTTGGAGCTCTCAAACAAGTTGCAACTTGTAAAACAGAGGTAGAAACCTCACATTGAGTTGGTGCTCAATTGTAAATGATGTACAGAACAGAAAAGACTGCCTATCATTTCGAAGAAGAAGAGGTTTTCTCCCTTGATGGGTTTCCTCGTGAAAATCTGTCTCTGTGTGTATTTTATGTGTGACTGATGATCTTTACTTTTACTGTCCATATGCTGTATGTTGTTGATGACACATGAAGAAAGATTAATAATGTTTTAAAAGGTATAAAATTGTTTAAG
>ML804449.1:331433-344247 GCA_009831015.1 Picea engelmannii
AGTGCAATAAGTGTCTCCAAGAATCCTGTTCTTCATTCCAAAACTAAGCATATTCCAATCAAGTATCATTTTCTCAGAGAACAAGTTACAAATAGAGTTGTTCAACTGAACTATATACCTTCTACAGAACAGATTGCTGATATATTTACTAAACCACTAGCAGCAACCCCTTTTGGATATCTTCGTAAAAAGTTGGGGGTGATAATTTCTTGTGCTTAAAAGGATCACCAGGTCAAGGGGAGTGCTTATTGAATATCTAGTGGATTTCCTAAATGCTTATAGATGACAGGGGGAGTATGTTCTGCAACAAGTTCAGTAAAATAATGTTTCTTCTTTGACATTGATGTCAAAGGGGGAGAAAGGAGTCGAGTTCAAAATGTTTCGGGAACAAAGTCCAGTCTGAATGGACGAATGCATAGGAGTGTTGAGTCTGAATGCAAGTGTTGCCATCAATGCCAAAGGGGGAGATTTTTGGCAAATATTGAACAAGTAACGAATGCGTGTTGATGGTTGTTGTCATCGTAACGAATGCGTGTTGATGGTTTTTGTCATCGATGGCAACAACGGAGATGGCAGAATATGAAGGATAAAACCCCTTGGGGATTTGGACGTAAAAGCTCAGGAGGAACAACATTGAAGAAAACGCGCGCAGCAAGAGTTTGCAGAGAAGAAGGAAGACAGTGATCCAGTGACCGTTGGATCCCATTCAAAGTTACCGAAATGCCGACAACCGTCAGATTTGCAGAAGTTACGAGGGAGATAAGTCATCAGAGAATCGGGGATTGGGACTTTGAAATGTCCATTTCACTCGACAACGAAAACCCCGATTTCACGATATGTGATTTCGCGATTTGATCGCAGCCGTTAAAGAAAGAATGAGATCTAGACCGTTGATCCAACTCACGAAGGTAGACCACGTCGGCCAGGGACACGTGGCACAACCAGGGAATGACAGGTGTCAGGAAGATTCAACACTTCAGGCACATGTAAGTCATGAATCAGAGTGACATGTGACAGGATCTAACACGTGTCAAACCATGTGTGACGTCAGCAGAGGCATCGGCGATCAGGACTTTGATATGTCAAGAACACACTGCAACAAAAACTATGAAATCACGATATGCGATTTTGCGATGTAATCACAACCATTGGATAAGAATGAGATCTGGACCGTTGATCTCCATCATCGAAGAATCGGGGATCGAGAATTCCATAGGAGTGTGCACGGTGACATCGAAAATGTCGAAACCCTGATGGGAGTTTTGATCGAGGTCATGTGTTGACGGTCATATGGGCCGAGGCCTATAGCCAGCAGGGCTAGCGCGTGGAAAGGGGTGCATCGGCATCGGGGATCGGAACTTTGAAGTGACAAAGTCACTTGACCTCAGGAGTGCTGATTTCACGATATGCGAAATCGCGATACAATTTGAGCCGTCAGATCAGGCTATGATCTAGATCGTTGATTTTAAACCATGTCGGAGTTTCGCGAATCGGGATATGGTAAGGATAGCAACATGAATTGCGAATTCGTGATATGCGAAATCACGAAAGCACCTTTTACATAAATCCTTGGTCACAGCCCTTGGTCACGGGAAGAGAAGGAGTTGGTCCAGATAAGCTCCATTTCGGAGTTTCAGAGATCGCAATGAGAGAAATCCCGATGGGATCTGAACTGTTGGATCAAGTATTGATCGAAGGGTTGCTGTTCTTTAACGCTTCAGTTATGAATCCGTTAAGAGAAACAGACTGATAATGACAAATCTGTTAGCATTTCAGTTGTGAAGACAGATGTCCTTGTATTACCTATTGGAAGGGGAAGTGGAATCGTTAAGGAAGTGTGTATAAATTAAAAAGAGCAAGACTGAATTTTGTTGGTCGTTCTGTATGGAAAAAGTATGAAATAGTAAGAAAAAGAAAATGAGCAGAGGTGTAACAAGATACGAATAAAATGCACAGAGCGAGACGAAATGGAGAGCAGAAGCAGAACAGAAGGACATATAGAACAGAACAAAAAAGGTGATGCAGAGCTGACCTACTAAACAACCAGAAGAATAAAAGAATTGCAGAACAGTTTGTTGAAGATCAAATACAAAGAAAGATTGGTAAGAATTGATTTGTCTGTGTAATTGTCTGTGTGTTCATTATTTGATATTCGAGGGAGGTTGGGAGGTGCTCGGGAGGACTTTAGTCCTCAGAAGTTCAAGTGGGTGCTTGAACACAGGAAGTTGTAGCTTCCATCTGGTTGCAGCCAGAGAAACTAGGGTGGCAGGGTGGTGCTAGAGAGAACAGGTGTTCTCTGTTGTGCAGGTTGGAGCCTGTGTAACTGGAAGTTGGTGCTTCCATCCAGTTAGTGCTGGAACTTTTAGGACGTTGGTGCTTCCATCCAGTTGGTGCTGGAGTACTCAAGGAGTTGGTGCTTCCTTCTAGTGGGTGCTAGAGAAACCAGAGAGTTGGAGCTCTCAAACAAGTTACAACTTGTAAAACAGAGGTAGCAACCTC
The DNA here is from genome assembly GCA_009831015.1 of Picea engelmannii. Taxonomy (NCBI): domain Eukaryota; kingdom Viridiplantae; phylum Streptophyta; class Pinopsida; order Pinales; family Pinaceae; genus Picea; species Picea engelmannii. The sequence continues at coordinate 333,933 of ML804449.1, forward strand.
ACATTGAGTTGGTGCTCAATTGTAAATGATGTACAGAATAGAAAAGACTGCCTATCATTTCGAAGAAGAAGATGTTTTCTCCCTTTATGGGTTTCCTCGTGAAAATCTGTCTCTGTGTGTATTTTATGTGTGACTGATGATCTTTACTTTTACTGTCCATATGCTGTATGTTGTTGATGACACATGAAGAAAGATTAATAATGTTTTAAAAGGTATAAAATTGTTTAAGATCACATACAACTGATTCACCCCCCCCTCTCAGTTGTTTTAGTATTTCCAACACTTTGATCGAGGAAGCTTCTTCGGTCGACCTTTTTAAGTCTATAACTTGATTTGACAGTTTTTGAACAACTTTAGTTAAGTTTTCTAAATCAGAGTTTTCAGGTTGTGTTTTACTTTGAGTGGGTCTGGGAAGGATTCCGATCTTATTTTTGGAAGAAGAACTAGTCTCAGTTTCATTGCTAGTAGAGTCTTTAAGACTAAGTATGTCTTTTTCAATCTGGCTAGCCTCCTCGAAGGCTTCTAACAATGTGGATTTCTTAGATCGTTTAACCCAAATAGCTATACTTTGATGCAAAGCTTTGGTGTAGTATGCTATTATAAGACTCTCAGCAGGCATGGAATCCGTAGGGATTCGGTTTTTAAGTGTTAAGAATCTTTGATTAAAGTATTTAACTTTTTCTTTTGGGTTCATTCTTAAGCTAGAAATATCCATGAATAGGACTTCTGGAGGTTTACCATCTCCGAACGTTTCCAAAAAACATGACTCAAACTTTTCCCAAGACACGATGGTATGGGGTTGCTGGGCAAAGTACCATGTGGATGCATTACCCTCGAAAGTATAGGGGAACAACCTACAGACAACGTCTTCATGTTCGACATTGTGGAGTCTTATGGCTAACATAAACTTTTTAATGTGATCTTCAATGATCTGTTTGGAGTCAGGGTCAAACTTGGGAAGCCATTTCTCCGGGTGTTTAGGTAGAGGATGCTAAGCACCAGGTATAGCTACGACATCTTGGTCAAGTCAGGGTCTAGCAGGGTTGTTTTGATTTTCCATTGGGGTAGTGGGTGTGGAAGGCTGAGAAGGGGAATTGCCTTCGTCAGAGGAATCTCTTCCAGAAGAGGAAGGAGATGATGGAGGTGGAGAAGGAGGTATCCCAGATCCTCCTGCAGCAGGATTTAGGATGGGATCTGAAGAATTCACAGTGAGATCAGTGCCTCCTAATTTTTCTCTGATGTCTGAGAAATCCAAAGGTTGGCCCCACAGACGGTTAAGTTGCCTCAAACGGGCAATCTTGAATAAACAGAGCAACAATTATAATCCGAATCCAACTCATAAAACAATCTTGCCAACTCAAGATATGGGATAATCCAATCAAAATAAGAGTGAATCGAACAATTAAGGTTTTAACATAGTTATTATGAATTAAAACCATTCCATGATTCGGGTGCATTTGCACAGGCTTAAATGAGAGCATTGTTTTCATATGAAACAGAGTAGTTATTTCCAAATTGAAACTGAACAGAGTTGTATTCCTACATGACACAACATATTACAAGATTGTAAAAATCAAACTCATTGAAATCGTTTGCCAATCACAACATATGAACCATAACGAAATCAAATCCAAACGAAGACCATTGAAATCCAATAAAAATGTATCAATGGATAAACTGGGAATGATCAACTCATGTATCTAAAACGAAATTCCATTTATTTTTAGCAAAGCGAAAAATATACAAGATGAACACATTATGACAGAGCCATTTCAAAATATAAACAGAGCTATTCGAAGACCAAATTCCAATCACTATATTAATCCTGGTCATTCACAAAACTAAACGATATCAAAATCCATACCTGTATGGCGAGCAGATGGCTTGATCACGACAATTTGGAGTTGATAATGTCTGTGGCCGATTCAACATTCTTGAAAATGATGGAGTCAGTTGTCTTCTTCTTCTTATCAGTTTCTTGGAGTTGGTCTCTTTGGCTGGTCAACACTGCAACTTGACTTTCCAATGATTGAATTTTCGATTGGAGTAGGGGAACGTCGATGTAGTATCATTCCAACCACAAATCACATTGGTCACAGGACGACTATGTGGGCTTTGAAAATGCAGGTGAGGGTTTGATTATATTGCCAAGGGTTTTGTTAGGAAGTTTGATACCAGGGTAGCTAGGATTATTCCTTAGGCAAGGGGGAAGATTCGTCACGAAATCATCAGGTGGTTCGGGGCATAAACCCTATGAGGAAGGGTACTCACTGGTTAGGAAACGTTCTATGTCAGAGTCCGAATCCTCACTAAGGATTATAGGCTTTGACTCAACAGAGGGTTTAGGTTTGTTCCTAGCCATTCTCAAAATAAGCTGAGCATTCTTTTTACCCTTGGAATTAGCGGTAGGGTTTGCCTTGGCCTTTTTGCTCACAGGTCTCTTTATAGCCTCGGCCTTTTCTTCTATAACGTCGGGTAGGCAAATATCAGGGTCGACTGAGGGTTTAGGAGAAGGAAGTAGGACATGGAAGGGCACAGGTGGCTGGACCTTTGTTTCATTCACCATAGGCTTTTCAACCTGGACAGGGTCTGTGTTATCAAAACCATTTCGAGCGATGAAAGCTCTCCAACTATCACCATGCAAACTCAAGTGATAAATAATGATAAGTTTAATAAGTCCATGGTGGAACAGGCTACTGTCAACCTTCTCCTTTTTAAACCTTTTTGACATTTTATATAGGCTACGCTGGAAGTAGAAAGGCATATTCAACGGGTACCCCATAAAATTCATTAACAAACGTAGGTGGTAGAGAAAAACGAGTCCATATCGACCTTCACAAGTCACAAATTGCTTGACAATTATCAAAAGGTCATGCCATCGTCTTTTGAGTGTGGATATTTTCATACCTCTGTCACAAGATGTGACTTTGCGTGAGAGGAACAGAAGTGGCCATGGAACCTATTCCACTTTCGAATTTTTGAACCAACGCTGGCCTGTGGTAGGTAACCCTGTAGCAGAACTAATAAACTTCTCATCGATTTCCAACTGTATTTCGCCCACCTTGGCTCTACAGCCATCAAAAGTCAGGGCGAACTGTTGTGCCACAACTAGATTAAAACCCTCAAATCGTTGTACAAAGGTAAGCCACACGTTATCCTCCAAGTCTTTTCGGTGTCAAATAACAACAAGGCTTGGTTTCTATTTGGCTCGATTCATACGACTGGTGCCATGGAGTCGAGCACATGGTAAGTCCAGGGTTTGGGTCATAGCACACAGGAGCAGAGTGCATGAAGGGTTACCTGAGCTAACAGAGGGGGACGAGGATAAGGGATAAGCATTAATGGCAGCGTGCGAAGGTGGTGGATTTATTCACTGGCCATGAATAATAGTCATTGCTAAAGTACAACCGTCGGCTTATAGCTGTTCTACCCATCATAGCATAGTTCAACAATCATGTCACTTGGCCGATCAATGAAACCAATAGTAAGTGTATAAACCAACGCGTGCAATCAATGTTGTGCCATAGTTTTAAACCATCAACATTCAATTGGAAACCAACACCAAATATTTAACCATGTGCCAATGTATCAACTCATATCACAACATATCAATAGTTATGAAAACATGAACATAGGCATTATATTAAAAGATATATATGAAGGATTTAATCATAACCCCTATGTATTTTCATGAAACCAATGGTCAAGTAGGTCAAATAAAATGCAAATCCAAAAGCCAATGCATTACAAACTCAATGAAACCAAGTTACACAATCAATACAAGAATGTCCAAATGAGTATAGTTCGAAAGTTTTTCCAGCTACATAACGATAAGTGAAATGTAAGCGCAATAGGCATATTGACAAGAAGGATAATGATAGTTCAAATAATTATTTTAATGCGACTTCGAAAGACTAAGTTTTCATGCTTACAGTCGTGAAAACAAAACGAAGGTAAATGTGAAAATGTCGCAAAAATAAAAGTGTCGTTTATTTGAAGATTGCGACGAAAATTGATGTTTGTAAAACATTGGTGTAGGCAGCGTATAAGACAATGGAAAAAATGTGAATTGGCTGCCAATAGGTCTGAGGAAGGATCAAAAGTGAACAAGCAAGTTCTTATCACAGGAAATAGGGAGACAGAGAGAGGAGAAGGAGAGTAACCTTCGTCCTTACCTATTCCTATATGGGGAGAAGGAGAGTAGCCTTCGTCCCTAACTTTCACTGAGCTGGAAGTAAGAGATTGAATCTCAGAGCATCATGGCCTAAGCTCGGGGTGGCTAGTGATAAATCCATTGGGAGTTTCTGAGCCTATGGTTGGGTGGAAACAAGCACCCCTCTTAGCAGTCACTTCACGCTTTATGGTTCTGATAAGTGTTTTTATGCCTTGAACTCTAAATTGGAAATAATGGATGCATGCTTGTTTTTGTATGCCTGTAAATGGTTTTTGCATTGAATGATTAAATTAAGAGTATGCTTTCATCCTTGATAACTTCTACATCTTCTCGATTTCCCTTATGTTCTAGTTAAATTCCTCAAAAGCACCTTCCTAGGGAATTGCATCCCTATCCTAGATTTGAGTGAGTACTTCCCTGATTACAGAGGTCGAATCCCAAAATCACTATGAGGACAGAGTCTATTAAGCTCGGGAGAGGTAGTGCAGATATGCACAGGATCTCTGCGAGGCAAGAAGAAACTAAGAACCACCTAAATTCTAGACTAAATGAAGGAGCACAATGCTCTTAATCCTCCAGAACTGACAAAGGCCAGAAAGGATAGCGAGATTTAGGTACTGAAAGGGAATACCCTTTCATTTGGTAGGTGAGTGGATGAGATTTGTTCGAGAGGATCCAAGGTCTGTCATGACCACCGGATTTGAAGAAGGAGAGAAGGCATTAAAGCCTCGTCTACTTCAGTTTTCACAAGTTTGCACAACAAAAGAGTCATAGGTTGGCGCGACTAAACTTATGAAGCCAGATGTTGCAATGTGATCTGGACCATTAGATCAAGGAAGGTCATGGACCTTCGATTCGATGTGAATAGATTAACGCAAGGGGTACATGGGAATTCAAAATTCCCTATGGACCGAGTTGTGGAGGAGAAGATCTGGGTCGTCGAAATCCACGTTCAAACAATGATAAGTGAGCGCAGGAGGAAAACAGATCTGAGCCGTTAGATATGAAGCGCGTGAAGTAACAGTCATTGGATCCGGGGGAAGGTGCATGAGACAAGTTTTGATTTGATTGTGGTCATCCATTAAGGAGGACACGTGGCGAGATCTCAACATTTCGTTGACTCGTAGAGCAAGAAGGTCAAAGAGAATAACTGTTTGAACTCGCGATATGTGAAATCGTGATTTGATTGTGGTCGTCCATTAAAGAGGACACATGGAGAGATCTCAACATTTCACTGACTCGTAGAGAAAGAAGGTCAAAGAGCATAATTGTTCGAACTTGCGATATGCAAAATTGCGATTTGATTGTGGTCATCCATTAAGGAGGACACGTGGCAAGATCTCAGCATTTCGCTGACTCGCAGAGCAAGAAGGTTAAAGAGAATAACCGTTCAAACTCATGATATGAGAAATCATGATTTGATCATGATCATCCATTAAGGAGGACATGTGGCGAGATCTCAGCGTTTCGCTAACTCGTAGGGTAGAAAAGTCAAAGAGGGAAGTCGTGAGAACTCGCGATATGTGAAGTTCCGACGCGCCTTGGATTTAGGCTTTGGGTCATAGTAAATGGTCACATAGACGGAGGCCAAAGGAGGGTTCTAACAGTTTCTAAGCCCCTTTTAGAACTCGGGAGTTAGAGGAGTTAGGGTGCCTTGCATCGAAAGTTCCGAAGTCGCAAAACGCGACACACCATTTAGTTTAAGCCTATGGTCGTGTGTAGTGGTCATGTGGAGGAGGATAAGGGAAGAGCTAGCATGTGCTAGGCCCCTGTCGGATTTTATAGATTGGGAAAGTCAAGGTAACTCACATGTAGAATACCCAACATGCGAAGTCCCGAAATGCCTTTCGGGTAGGTGGGTGGTCACAGCCCATGGCCGTGTGAGAGAAAATCGCGCTTGGAACTTAATCGTGCAGACCGAGTCATAAAAGGAGATAATGTTCGACACTCTGAGTTTTCATAGTAGGGAGAAGGGGAATGTCACGTATGCCCTTAAACCTGCACTAAGAAACCGAAAGGTTCTACGTTTAACTATAGAACGAGACCATCCAGTCTTAAGGAATTGTTTGGCTTCAGAATTTAGATTATGTCCCTTGAGAAAAGCGAAAAAATTTATTCACCGTCATGGGTGTGTTACAACACCATGCACACTACCACCACAAGGAGCAGTAAAAACATTCCCAATACCACTCAGAGGAGACTCGAACTCGAGAAAACCATTGAGAAATAGATTTAATAAAGCACTGAGTCACTCATAGATTTGACGTACTCTGCAAGAGGTGCGTATGCAAGATCACATTAATTTTTGGATGCCACAATTTACAATACCAACTGCAAGCAAGGCTCCAACAATCACATGATAAATACAATTTGTCTTGAGTCAACACTCAAGCATCAAATTAAAATCTCATTAAGACCGAGTTTCAATTTCATAATGGCAATTCCTCACTGAATGATGAAGAATCCTTGGGATGCATAGCTGCAATGCACAATAAATGTGGAAGAAAGAAATAAATTGTAAGAAATAAAAGTACTCCTAGGTCATCTTCTTCACCAACAACAGGTTGACATGGACTTCGCAAAGTGCAACTGTCCACGAGCACCATAACAATCTAATTTCACAACAAATCATTCAGATATATAAAAACGATGAACAAACTAAAAGGAAAAAAAACTCAATCATAATACTCTACTCTCCACATGTTATTGGGCACTCCCGTGAGGGAGTTACGCTTAGCCCTGAAGCTATGATACCATGATAAAATGCAAGAGTAGAGTATAATGCACAAAATATTCAATTACTTGTTCAATATCAATACATTGGACTCTATTATATAGAGTGCACATGTTGTTATCAAATCTAACTTATTCTAAAGATAAATAGAGAGGTTGAGATATTCTCTCAACCACACACCAAACTAGGATCTCACAAATCCAACTCTCTAACAACCTCTTAAGAATAGGATCACACAACTCACGTAGAGATTAAATCTACTTATCAATACATTAGCAATCATATTAGATAAGTAGGAATTATATATTCCAACAAGCCTAACATAAGTTCATCATGACATGATACACAAAAAGGGTATGTTGGTGTTTGAATCCACATGCATATCTCGAAGCTTTAGATAAAGTTTGGGAGATATTCAAGGGTGTTTATGATGTAAAAACACATGATTGTAAATGATTTGAAAGAAAACACATTAATAATGATGAATGGAACTATGTAGTTATAAAAAAAAAATGTGACAATGTGAATGACATGTATTGGTTAGATTGATTGTGACCATGTTTGCTACACCTCAATAGTAGTAGTGATGTGAGATCTATTGGAAGAAGCTTTAAACTATGTTAAATAATGCAATTAGTGTTTTTTACTCTAATAATTTATGTGTGATGATGTTTTATATGGTTAATAAAGTCTTTTGATTTTTATATTAGGTTGCATTTGATAACTTTAATGGTGTTTTTAATATTTTTATAGTATTTGAATCTAAAAAGAATTAATTAATGAAAAAGTTTAAGACTATTGATTTGCAACTATAATTATATAAATGCAATAGATATGCATATTATATATTTGTTAGCTTTTACTATGTTGAAATATTTTTGTCAAGAATATAGTGGGATTTATGAAAAACACAATAATGACAAATTCAATTATGGAATTGTGTTTACTATTAGATAGTTTTAGTAAATGTTTTCAAACATTGTATTTAATGGTATTTATGATTGTAGAACACAATTATTGTGCTCAACTCCAAGGAAACTAATATATGCAATGATGAAAAATTATGTATTATTACAAATTTCTTATAATTATGAAGACGTGAATGGTGAGTACTTGTAAATGACGTGTATTCCAATTTAAAATCTTTAAAAGATGTAGACTAAACATGATTTAGAATTTCTACCATTCCTAAAAGAGTTTTGTATTTTTTTTTTTTAAAGTAAAAAAGGTAGTACCTGCTATATTAAGTTAACAGAGAAACATTGACAAAATACACAGAGATATAGTCGTCCTGAGCCACCAAAAATGCTGTCGTTTTACCAGAAACTAGCATTGTTTGGACTGAAATGAGTCTAGGAAGATAAGCTAAAAACTGTTTTGCCCTCTGTCCTGCCCGAAGGAAACCAGGATAGATGGCCATAGTTCAAGTTAATATTGAGCAACAACATGATGAAAAAGAAAACAAACAAGCATAGGAGAACTCAGATACCCGGTGACCTATCGCCATTGCCTTTCTGACACGTCGATCTGGCTGGGATGGCGAATGGTTGCGTGCACATTGGACATTTCCTCTTTGCTGGAGCATTGGAGTACGCATCAAGGAGCAAGTCCAGACGTTGTCCCATGAGGAGGGATTTGTGCTCCTATTCTTCCAAGTGGCCTTAGAGTTCGAACACTAGAGTCAGATGCTCTGAACGCAGGAGTGGACCATGCAAATCATTGTTTACTACCTCGTCAAAGGTTTCATTCCCCACTTCCATGTCCATCCTTGCTTTGGCCTCGTTCACGTTCAGTCCTGCTCTGGCTGCATCCACATTCATCCTTGCTCTAGTCTTGTCCACATTCATCTCTACGCAGGCATTGTCTCGAGCCTCGTCCTCACTTGTTGCCTTCTCAGCATGGCTAGTGGGGCTATAGTCACCCATCCACAATATCTCTTCGACAAAACAAATTGGGAATTCTTTTGCCGGCTCTCCCTTCAAACCGCTTCTAGCCTGTATTTCAGGCACCGTGGCTTGGGGTTCCAGGGTGGTCACTAAATCCTCCAGGTACGGTGTTTCTTCGACATAACAAGTCGGAAACTCATCCACAACACCTCCCTTCAGATATCTTACAGGCTCAATTGCAAGGGTGTGCGTGCTACGCTCTATCGTAGGCTCAACGATAATGGCATGGAGTGCCAATCGGTCGGCTTGTGCTCTCTGTCGAAGGATGGAAGTCTCCATTGATAGAGCATGCTCAAGGTTTTGCCTTCTTTGCCTCTGCTCTTTGTGGGTGTACCAGGCCGAGCCTCGATGAGGCCTGCCTCGCTTCCTTGTCATTGTTGATGAGGGGTGGATAGAGATACAGAGAAAACTGCACCAGAGCTCCCAACTGATGGGGAGGTCCAAAACGAGAATGAACCAGCTCTGTCCAGGCTCTCCAACTTTCGAATTTCCAAATGAAGACATCACTTGGCTTCCTATTAACTTTTTCATATTGAATGCTGGCTGTGCTAGTGCGTTCGAGTGAGGGAGAAGTCCCACCTCCGTATAGCGGCTGTAATGGTTGGCTACCATCGTAAATGTTGAAGGGATGGGGAGCGGCCTACAACATTTAAGATGTGGATTGATGTTGAGCCATGTGGCAAGGCATCGCCGCATGTCACCCCATCTGGGGTAAAAGAGTTTTGTATTATAAATATATGAAAGTTTATAAAAAATATTAAAAAAGTTTGTTATTTTCAATAGTGGGATGTTTGATATATTATATGCTTAATATAAATTATTGAATAAAAAGTGAGGAGAGGTTGAAGAGTATTGATTCTCATATGATGAATGTCTTGAAATTTATTTATTATGTATCTTATAAATTTGTCATTTTCAATGTGTGATTAATGAGTTGTGTTTTGTTATTAGAGTATAAAACTATGGAAATGATTGTAAAGAGGGATTTGATATTCCCATTTTTGGGATCGGATTTCACATATTTGGAATTTGATTTTTCATTTCTAAATCTAACTTTGCAATTATGGAATTGGATATTGGCACATTTGGAACCAGATTTTGTAGTTTAGAAACTTTAATTTTTCACACTAGAATCACCAATTTTGCCATATCTCTAAAGGGGCTGAGACTAAAATTATTCCCAATTTTCTAAAATGGTAATCTTTTCTTCATGGAGATTGAAATGTTAGGTTTATAAATGCTTAAAAACTTGATTCAAATTTGATACTAAGTAAAACATCTTTGTAAATTTTGTAATAAGAATTTAATTATTTTTTTCAGAAAGTTGAGAAAATGTCCAAAAATTCACTTGGAAGTTGAAATGGACCATTTTGATGGTTGTCCTTCCAATACAACACATTAAAATTGAAGGATGTGGATAAGGGAATGGAAGATAAGAGAACAAGAGAGATTGAGAGAAAT